>DWRA01001515.1:0-16753 GCA_018250295.1 Spathilepia clonius
AGTTGGAGAAGATGAAATACATAAGGAAGCAAAACGATATGATGATTTATCTACCAGATGATTGGCAGTTTATTTGTGAAATAAGAACTACGATGAGTCACATTTTAAATTGATCGTACAAACAGCATTACGAAGCCTTCGATTAACCTTGAACGCCATTCGACCCGTATGAAAACTCTTCAAAATGCAGGATACGAGGAGACATTTGTATTTGGTAAACTTAAGGATAGATTTTTGTGATACTCAAGGAAAGTAGTTTATTTAAACTTTATATACTCAAAAAATATATAATATATTTAAGGCATAGTCAAATTAAATCGAAAACCTACATCGGGTTTAAAGTCAATGAATGAAAAGTACTAGTAGACATGCCAGTTGAAGTGACTCAACGCTTACATTTTACATAATACGAATGACGTAGTTGACAATACTAAAGAAAAAATAAACTGGACAATATTCTATATTCACTTTAAAGTTAAAAACAATGGTGTTTGCGCGGATAATGTAAATAAATTTAAAGACGTAAGCGTCGAGGCATGTAGCGAGCGAGCATTGTTGCAAGCAGACGACGACGCAGGTACGCATGTCGCGGCGTCATGCAATCCGTGAGAACGGGGCCAGCCGGTAGCTGCCACTGAGCCACTAGCTACTGGTTAGTTAACCTCGTCTATCCCACTTTTTGCAGCGAGTGATGTAACGAAAATGAACGGTAAGCGATTGGGTAGGTGTGTCTAACGCGGTCCAATTTGTAACTAATGCCTATTCATGCTGATTTAGAGAAGGCGCGGCCTGCATCGCTTTGGCGGCAAGGTCGGAAGTTCATGGTATTACATTCTCACAGTTAAAAGTTAATTTTGCGGTTTGCATCGACTGTCAACCATTCTTAATAACTCTAAAAAGACTATCCGACAAATTTACTTTTCTTCGAAAAATCTAGCGATAATGTAGAGGGACAATTTGATAGTAACTTTAAAATTTTGTTCAAATTAGGAAACGAAATATCTATTAAACTATTAATAAAATTAACAAGACTCAAACAAAGAGTCAAGATAACTCCATTCAAACATTTCGAAGAAATATAACCCTTTAAAGTATTTCAAACTATGTTTACACAACCAAGGCCACCTCGCCTCTCTAAGGGCAGCACAAAATATATCTCAAACCTAGCTTCCAAAACAATTTCTAACAAAGCCGGTGAAATTGAATTTTCGCCCGAATTGATTGGGTGCCGTTTAATCGTCCGCCAATTTAGCTGCTATAATAAAGATAACTAAGGCTTCTTGAGTTATTATAAAACCACTACAAAATCGAATATAAGTATATATTCCTGAATTATGACCTTGTTATGTTTATGATAATTGAACAATGCGTGCAAGCATTAGAAAAAAATACTAATATATTATAAACAGCGTCCGGAAAAATCAAATTATATACCGCAAAAACCACATACATTGAAACGAGTGTTGAAGGAAATTACAACAGAGATAATAAGGGAAACCGCAGTTGCACAATCGGGCAAAAACTAAACATTTTCACGCATGCGCGCCGCAACGCCGGGGACAATAGACGCCGATTCGCAAGAACACGGCGCTCCTCGCAGCCCAGTGTCACTGAACAATGAGGCAGTGGAGGTCTACGTGCCGTTTCAATCTGCGCACAACGAATCAATGGGTATTAGACTAGAATCGACGAATTCAAGGGAAAGTAAGCGGATGATCACATCGTAAATAGTTGAAACTTTTCACTTACTTTGTCACTTAGACTGAATTTTATTCAGTAAATTTGAAAGTGTAATATCAATCAATACATACACGGAACATAACCGCTTCTATAGAATTTTAATCTTGATCATTAATCTGTAATCTGGATTAAAGAGTGTGGTGCGAAGCTTCCGTAGCAACGCATCTGCAATTTAGTATCTACTTCAAATAGGTCTACTTATACTAATATTATGATTTCCATAAGTTATTGGAAAAATTTGCAAGTCGAATGCATGTAGATACATTTGCTAGTTTTATTGTAACTACGTATAATACAATCAACAACTACTGCAATCAATGTACAATCTTGTAGTATACTGGGTGCATTTGATATAGCAACATATTAGATTGAATATTAATGGATGTGCTTGTTTTCGCAAACACCTTACTGCAAAACGTGAGCATTAATCTAATCGAAAGCTTGCCTGAGCCACCTTAAAATAAACTGCCAAAACCATGTAGAAAATTGTTTTATATTCTTGTGATCAATAACATGTGGTGCTGTAGTGAAAAATAAAAAAATACGAATAACATAACAAATTTTGAGGAAAAACACAAGCATCAAAGTAAACAAAGGTGTTCTCGGTAATAAACTGTAAACATTAACTAAGAAGCTTAAGATAGTAATGAAATATAAATGATGACGATGTAAATGGAAGATCAAACGTTATTTGCTTATATATATTTAGGCATGAACCTTGCTCTATTTCGTAGTGGTCGACATACAATAAATAGGGTTGAAAACGATTATTATAAAAAGGGTGACGATATTAGGGTCACGACAAGCCTATCTATAAGGTTTATTTAATGCATATCATGTATTATATTATTTCAGTTACAGGATTTATAACTCCACTGCTGGATAATTTTTGAAATTTGAAAATTACTTACGTATATACGAATTTGAATAAAGATAAATTTATATATACACGATTCCTAACTTTATTACCTACTTTAGTTCTTGGAAGTCATTAATAATTCATCACCAATAGTACAAATACAGTTAAATCGTTATGTTTATTAACATACATGAAGAGTGTTAAAAGTTTTTGATATTATTTATAGTTTAAATTAAAATCGCCTTTCAATTGCTAGTGACATTTTAAGTATCCACTCTTACAAAAGACGAAAAGTACCTATACAATTCGTCAGTCATGAAACAAAAATAAACAATGTTTAGGGAAAGATGATGCATAAAATGTGTTTAGTGAAGCTAAAACTAAAATATTTGTCATCGAAATGTATTTATTTTCGCAAACAAATGCATTTCTCAGTTGATGTACCTACGTACATACGTGAACATCGACCGAAAATAGTATCAATATTAATGACATTGTCTTCGTGCCAAAATAATTCGAATAGCGCTGTGGACATTGACATTCTTTTAAATTTTTGCAATAACTGTAAAATTTTCGAAACAATAACCCTAACCAATAAATAGCTAGTTCATCTGCAATAAGCGAACGAAATGAACGAAGTCTGGTTTTGAGCAGATTTAGGAGATTCAAAAGTTTAAAGAATGAATTAGTTCATTAGCGCTTTACGCTCAAAATGGAAAAAAGAAGTTCAAAAACGAAGAACAAGCCGTGCCTTTGCCAATTAGCTCGGTTGTTAACGTTCATAACGAGACACAAAAAGAAAACAAGTAATCATTTGAATATAACAATCTTAAAAATAATTATTAAGAAAAATACAAAAGAAAAAATAAACATATATCATAATCAACAGCAATTAAGACTAATAGCTTTATTGACTCTGCCTCGATATCTTTCCTAAATATATGCAACATGATACATATAATATTATCGAAAAAATGTAACAATCCCGCTGGATTTCAGATAGGAATTTCCTACAAATATTTCCGAGTAGCTGGCTAAAGAAATTGGCCGTCAAATGCGCAACGCTGTACCGATATCGCCAACTCTTTCGTACCTAACAAAATGAGGTGGACGTAGCAAAAACTTCAATGAACGGTTTTACTTAAAGTGAAAATCATTTGCGTCAATATTGGCAAAAGTTGAATACGGTGAATTTGTTATAATAAGGCAGATATCAAAAGCAATAAATGACATTCATTATAACCATAGGATTAAGCAAAATCTGCAATTCATTAGTACATTCATATAAAGACATGCTTCATTCGGTTTTCTTTTACACGAAGCTCATTAACCTAATAACATGAACACTTAGCAAATTGGTGCACATGACTGTCTACTTTTGTAAGTGAACCATATAAAGCAACGAGAACTTTCATAATTACTTCAGATGATCCCATTTTTTATTTCTCACATTTGGCAAGAGTACCAAAAAAGGAATAACTTTAATTAGCATATTTTATAATGTGGTTATAAAATGCCAAAATTGTCTTCATATGGCATTTTATAAGGGTTTTATAACGACTGAAGTAAGTCTGTATACACGGGTATTCCGCATGAATCCACAATCCAATGGCATTTTCTAGACTTAGTAAATAGTAAATGCGTCCAAAAAATGAAAAGTTTTAAACGAATTTCTACGGAGGAACTGAAAAGTTCATTCCGAAAATTTATGTACTTTTAGGATGATGAAAACGTAAAACGCGGACGAGGTGAAAAAACCGCACTCCTATAGGAACACTTGAGAGCGTTGTATAATGAAGAGGCACCGACCGAAATGCTTTAAAGAGTACGAAAATAGCCGAGCCGATTTTTGATTTACTCGTCGGACAAGTGAAATTCCCACAGCCGCAACGGCGCTTCACACAGCTACCTAAAGTACTGTGGCAATACCGTTTCAACTGAACATTGTAATAAGAGAAATTAAGAAGGTACTGCTTATTTTTTTATAGCCGTAAAATTATTTTTTTCGTGATCTATTACATTTTTTCTTTTTCATATGAAACAAACTAACCGAGCATGCAGTCCACCTGAAAATAAGTGGCAACTGCCGCCCATGTGTATCTGTAAATGATCCCAGGTAAGATTAGAATGCTACCCGAGGTCGGCCACAGATGCATTGCTACCCCTGAGGAATAAGTTAGAATGACTCAGGCGAACCTCAGAAAGTTCTACTACCTTCGATAATACTTATTTGCGTGTATCTAATAAGATACACGATGAATCGACGAAATAAGTTGCTAGAATTATTTGAAGTATGGAAATGCATATAAATTGATTGTAGCAGGAAATAAAATAAACGAATGAATCATATCACAAGGCGCATTTGAGAAAAAGTAATAGGTTATGTCTAAAAATACGTGCCACAACAAAAGATTAAGTTAACAATAACATTACGTTACAACATTCAAGGTTACTTGTAAGCTTTTAAGAAATAACGGTACGGTTAAGTACAAGTGGGCGGATGATCGGTCCACTAAAAACGATAATGGTACACAGAAATTATGGCAAATTCAAATGTAAACATGTAATTATTTTTATATGATGGGGTAGCAAACGAGCATGCAGTCATCTGATGGTACCCCCCAGGCCCCAGATAAGACTAGAATCGTACCTAAAGTCAACCACAGATGCATTGTCATCCCTGAGGACTTAAGTTAGAATGCATCGGATAAGTATGTCTTCCTTACCACACCCCTCAAACCGGAAGACAACACTGCTATCATTAGGCAGAAATAGGTATGTAGTGCAGCCGGAGTCGAACCTCAAAGGCTTCATAGAATGGAAACCAGAGGGGTTTATAGAATGGAACACAATTTCCCTCAGCAACGTCTCGTCATTCAAACTGAACATCGATTTAAGTGGCTGTTATATGTATAAGCGGCTGCATACACAGACAGTTCTCTCCGCCATAAAATATGTAGACGACAAGCGAATGCATAACTGGCGGCCTTGGCCAGTCCATTTATTGCCTATTATGTCTACAATAGCTGTTAGTTCAATCCATTAGATATATACACGGGTATATTCCTCAACAATGCTGTATCCTGAGCCCAGGGAGCGGTTACCGTATAGTTCTGTATTTATCAGGCGAGCCGTTTCAAGGGGAACACATGCACGTGTTCGACGTACAATGTAATTAGCGTGAGCACAATGCATGAGTCACCGCACTGGGTGATGCGCCCGCGCATGCACACCGTGTACTTTATGAGACGGCCGGCATTCTAGCGGACGATGTACGGCCGCCAACACGGGACGCGATTGGGTTACGCCGGGACTTGGCAGCGAGTTGCTAATCGTAGATTAAGTGATCAGGAATTTATAGATTAACTACTATCGCCACTTACAACTGATGCAAAAAATACTACGTCTCTGAATCACTAATAACACTAGATAAAGGAACAAAAAAATAATGAGTAATCTATGCTACCTCCTTAAAGAAAAAAGTAGGTCGTCAAATGTTTAGATTTATAATTAGTCCTTACAAAGTTATACCATATGCGCCGGCTATAAACTTGATTGGAAAATAATAATTAACACATCAACATCAACTACATACGACAATGAAGGAAATATAGGATATAAATATAATAACCAGGCTGCACGAGTTATAAGTGTAGGTATAACATTAATGATACTAATAGAATACTAATTTGTTACGTCGTTAACATCGAAGCTGGCGTTGTGCTATGAAGTATAGTTTTATTCTTGATACTTTCTTGGATGTACTTGATATTTTCCTCGATAGTTCCATATGCGGGTATCTAACCGACTCTGGCGACTGTAAAATATTTTCTTTGCGTTACCCTTTTTCTTGGTAATAAATATTTGTAACCTCGTAACAAATAACCGAACTCGGCCATTATTTTACCAGGATTACCCGAGCTGACCGAGAAAATACTGGGTAAAGGTGATTCACGTTGAGGAAAATCAACAATGTCTATTAAGATAAACTTGCTGTTTTTCAAGGGCAGCAGAAATTTTAGGAGTATTAAAATCCCGTAAAGGAAAAACTTGTACTTGGAACTTCTTATTATACTGTCAAGCTTGCATATCTACCTCTTCGCATAAATTAATACAGGCTCATCAGCGCCCATATTAATATGACACTTAAGGGTCGAAATCATTTTCTAAGATAATGTAAAATTCATGAGCTCATAAACCGAATGCATATTACGTTAAAATTAAAATCTAGCAGCTGGCTTCCTAATTAAATATTTAGCGCAATCTATTCATGGCTAGTTCGTTCTCCCACAAATCTGCTGAGGCAACCGACCGGTTAGCGGGAATGGCCAATTTGCCGGGCAAACGGCTTGTTTATACACGCACACTAATTACAAACGCAGTCGGTAGCGGCTTCGGGACGTGACACGAATGTGGATGCGAAGAACGAATCCAAATTTGCATGTCCACAATGAATGGAGGATGTTCATAAGCGTTGCGTAATGCTTAATCGTTAAAAATGATGAATGACCGCTCGCGTTGCAGGCAGTTTCCTGAAATAGTTGGGCGTGTTTAACGATGCAAGAAATTTCTTATGTAGGTAATTTACTTCAAAGTTTTGTATTTGTGCAATAAAATACTTTCAGTCGTATTCTATTCACTAATTAGATGGAATTGTAATAGACTTTAAAAATTCCTCCTCCATTTCAAGCGTTTCATTACGTTATAAACGTCACGAGGTCGGGTTTTGCTCTTTGCGCATATCTGCAATTCCACCACAAAATGTGTTTTCTTTACAAAACTCGGCAGTCTTTTCAAGAATTTCCTTCGTCCCGACCTACCGCAATACCGAGAAGTGAATGCCTTATCTCTCAGACCCCTTATCTGCTGATTCACAGCTTGTCAAGGCACTTATTCAGTTTGCTTAAGCATTCACGACAGATGGGTATCGCTGTTGCGCTGCTACGAACATTATTTTTGCTGGTTTTATAAGTCCCGACGTCTACTGTCTGTTTAAATTGCGTAGAATTTTTAAAAACTATACGCCAAGTTTAATTTTATCAATGTGCCACAGGAAATATAAAAAATGTACAATATAAATATGTTTTAGTTGTTGATAAAACTCGTATGCACATATGAATTGTAAGTCAATACTTACAATTCTTCTAAATTTATAAAACAACGTTGACAGTGGTAATGATCGGGGACGATATAAATAGATAAAACAATTCAGTTATTCGAAATAAATGTGAACAAATTTATATTGCGTACGTACAACATATCAAGATGCACGTGGAAAAAACAAACCCATACATCACTTGTCATGTGTCGAATAAATCTTGGTGAGAGCAAAGGGCCGATTGCTGTTAAGGTAGAGCAACAATGACACCGGTGCGTACATATCGAGCGTTCCGCGCGTCACTTGAGCGGGGTTGAGCGCCGTCGGCGACGCGCTGTAGGCGTGCCAGTACATTGCTGGGTCAACAGCTGTGTATTGTTTTCGTGCATTAGTCAGAGTGGCAACGAGGGAGGCGCGGAGCGAACGTCGTGGGTGGGGCTAGGTGGCTAGGTGGCTGGTACCCGCGCCCCGGGCATTGTGCCAACGCGAAGCGCCACTGCGCCCACTGCATCGTCTGTCAACGCCATCATAAATCTACCCCCGAACAGCTCGTATTCCCAATCCAGTAAGATTCACTTTTACGCCCGACAAGCGAAAGCTCACACTGGCCTGTGTAGTGTAAATGTCTCGCGCGCAGTCTAGGGCTTTCGTGTGAAGCGTCTCAAAGTCCATCGTGAAAGAATTCGACCGGCGTCGTTACTGAAACAACGCTGACTGAAAAAGTTTATATTTGTCACTAGGTTTTTGTGCTCTTGACTTTGTCTCAAAGAACCTTACACAAACTGTCTCAGAATTTATACATACGCAATAATTGGACCTAAAAACAATTAAAACCCAATAAAAAAAAATCGAAATAATATTCAAAAACGACAACCAAAACAAAGAAATCTAAAATAATTAAGTCCTATCTATTTGATGATAGATAAGTCTGTAATAAAAGCCGCAAGTACCCGTATAATAGACATAGCGTGATCATAACTTCAAAAGAGTCCTAACTAACCATTGCCTTACATCAGCCTACGCAGAAGACACGCAACACGTAAAGTGACTCAAGCCCAGAGTAAATAACAATTACACACGCTAGTCTCCGTAAAAACAGCGTCTAATAATGATATCGGCGGCCGTTGAGAGATAAAAACTCGCAGTTCACCGCAAATTGGAATCTTCACGCGTGTACGATGGGCAAACGATCATTGAATATCGACACGCGATTATCGCCTATAGTTTATTTATTTTAAAGGCCAAAATAGCATGTGTATCTCTTGATATTGTCATATATTGTGCCTTAAGTACGCACGTAATATGTTTACGCAGCAAAACGGTCTCGCAGTTCGCAGGTGGGCGCCTGACTCATCTCTCCTACGCGATAAGTTTAAGATTACTGTATGTTTGCCTGTTTGTTTGTTTCGTCGACTAATTACATGCTCGTTTAGCATCAATACGGAATTGGGGCCACTAACACGTTATCAAATGTGGAGTAACAATGTTTGTAAACACGACTTCGACCACGGAATATTTTTCTTGGCGTCTAAACAGTCAAACGAAATGTCTAGAGATATCTGTCTCCAGAAATAATATTTGCAATACAGTTCCAGAAAATATAATAATTTAATTTAAAACTTGCGTCATTAAACAGTGTAATAGTTCAGTTTCAATTAAAACTGTTTTTTATGATCTATCGCCCTTTATATTAAATTTGTTCCACAAGTTGAATCTACTTGTTTAAGTTTTTTTATTGGAACTATAAATATGCTCGTATAAAACGTACAAACGTACTTAATTTTGTTTTTCTATTTTCAATTGAATTATGTTGACTTAGTATGAAATAAATGAGTAAGAACTTACTAATCTGATATTAAAAGTAACGAAAGTAATTTCGTTACTACGTTCCCAATTGAATACGGATTCGCATGGATTGAAAACGAATATGCTTTAAATGGGCACTGTCCAATTCAATCAGAATGGCTTTATAGCGGGCGCATGGGCGGGCTCTGTTCAATTCAATGTATGGAACGGGCGCGGCGTGCATTGTAGAGGTCTCCCTATACAAAAAGAACGTGACTACGACTGCCTTTAGAAGAGATTTAGTAGGATTCAAATATAAGATGCATTGGCATTGGATGGGCTTAGAATTATAATGCGAAAAGAAGCGCTAAATTATCCATAGACAATGAAGCGTACTCCACTTTGAACAATTGCTACTTACATTTATTAAAAAAGGAGATAAAAACAGGTTCCAAATACAAAATTAGCCACTTGCCATATTATTAACTAATTTACTGATTGCCCTAGTGGACTAGCTGCTTTTAACATCAGCGATTCGCATTTGGACGATTAGCGTCGATGCTCCCTTATGTTTTGGCGAATGCCTGAGTTCGACAGCGGTATCAAAAATGCGAGTTTTAGCAACTGCATTAAACGAATCGATCGCCGCGACTGGCGTTTTTATGTCTGCGATGTGGAAGGTTTAATCAATGCATCTAGCTATCCAAAAACAGCGAAATCGTCGACCACCGACGCTAGAAGACTGTTGGTGTTTTGATACCTTAATTTGCAACGACCACGTGCAAGCAAAATTAAATGTCAAATGACAAAAATAATTGCGTTGAAACATTGACATTGAAAAGGAGCATGTACATACAACAAAATTGGAATTCGAATGCAACATGAAAAAAGTATGTGGTTTGAAAGGGGTTTGTCCGTTCAATCAGGCTGACATTGTATCAGCATTATGGTCGCATGGTGTATCTAGACGTTACCGGCACAGTTCCGCCTTACTATTCAATCATAGTACATATATTTCCATAGAAATATTAAACGGTAAATGTAAATATATTTAAATAGTGTAACATTAATTTCGTTTGAAATTCTTAAAGACCTTATGACCTAGTGCTGACTACGAGTGGATGAAAGAAAAAAGATACGGAGGCGTTTAAAACAACTTCATAAACAATTTTGTAATACATAATTCAAAAGAATCGTAGCCAACTGAATTAACGAAATATTACGAGTTTCAATAAAGTGGACACTAAATGGACATTGACCAATTCAATCAGAATAACATTTTAGCAATTCCACGGGAATATTTTCTACAGAACTACACTGGCTGTATTGTTTTATCTTGTCATCATTACTGCCCCACTGCTGGGCACGGGTCTCCTCTCAGAGTGAGAGAGGTTGAGCCATAGTCCACCGCGCTGGACAAGTGCGAATTGGTAGACTTCACACACTTTTTTGAGAACTTTTTCTTTAAAGAACTCTCAAGTGTGCAGGTTTCAGAGTTGACATAAAGTGCTGTGAAAGCTAAATTCAATCAGATTAATTGTTCGGAATGATCACAAGTACTAAAGAATGTATTCTCTTACAAGAGTATATCTTTCCTAAATATAAATAATTCTTAGTTTCCACCAGTTTAATAAATACAAATGATCGTACTAAAATATGAACCGAACAAACTAATCAGACGGATTGCCTATTAGTCCATGGCGTTCCTCCTAGGCTTCTAGGTATAATTAAAAAGATTAAAAATAAAGCGTGATTAAAAGCTAATATTTCGTATAGCTATTTCGCGAAGTGCCAAACGCTGGCCATTATGAAATTACGCTTACGTGCACTACATAAGTGAGGGTATAATTGGTGATGTTCAGTCAATTCGCGGGACAGCGTCACAGCGGTGACAAATTAATCCAATTTCTGCTCAAACCATGTTGTCTAGCAATTTCACTAATACACCGAATTGACAGTTGGTAGTAGAAAGTATTGGGGCAAGTATGGAAGGGACCTGATGTTAAGTGATTGCTATTGTTGGATAATCGTAATTTGTAACCAACCAAAACAGGAGAAATAGTCTCACACATGCTTTGCTACCTGAGGGTATATATAATGTCTCATAAAGGCATATCTGCATATACTTACAGGAATTCCAGTTTAAATATATCACAAAACGGTAATATCTCCCAAGGGTTCATACCAAAGTCTCAAATCCACAAAAAATGCCTATATTTACAAGAATTATCCTTTAGATCAGTCACAAATGGTATTTCTCCTAAGTTTCTATACTAAAGCTTACAAACTACTTTGGAGATAATATAATCTCCAATTTTGATGACTTTACAAGACATTACATGACTTTTATTTTTTACTAGCAGTGATAGCCTAGTGGTAGGATCATGGCCTCTCAGTCGAGAAGTCCGTGTCCGAGGTTCCAACCCCAGGCACGCACCTCTGATTTTTCGAAGTTATGTGCGTATTATTAATTAATTGTCACTTGCTATAACGGTGAAGGAAAACATCGTGAGGAAACTTGCCCACTTGAGAGATCTTAAAAAAAAAGTTCAGAAAGAGTGTGTGAAGTCTACCAATACGCACTTGGCCAGCGTGGTGGACTACGGCCAAACTACTCTCACTCTGAGAGGAGACCCGTGCCCAGCAGTGGGACAGTAATGGGTTGAGGATGAACATGACTTTTATGAGAAATCAAAAAATTCGATAAATAACCTGAGACCATGAACAAACGCTAGCCGTAATGATGACGTCGACCAAAGATGTCAAGATGGCTCGATGTTGGGTACGAACGTAATAAATTACTCGATTTAATTACAACATCAATGTCCTCATTGATTTATTAATATTCTATCGGAATAAACTACACATCGATATAAATTAAATTATGTTTTATGGTTATCGTTAAATGTTCTTAATAAATAGTTGAGAGTAATTACTGTAGACTGCACAATAAATACGATCAATTACCCTCTTCTTAGCATTCACATGAATACGCCATACGCCTTATTATTGCTATTATTAAATATTAATCAATTGCTTGAAGGATTAATAGCAGAAGATTATTAAAAAACTCTATGAAGATGATAAACATAATAAAATTTCCTCCTACATATACATATTTTTTTAATTTTAAATACAACAATGGACTTCAAAATCATACCTTACACGCATATTAATCTATGTACTGTTCATATCGAGTACTTAGTGGTCATAGAACTTATATCTATTTTACTGATATCTAGATTATGCATCTCGACTCTCGAGTCTTATTCGGTAATCTATTCAACCATTCCTAAACACTATTCAATAGGAACAACCTGAACACTATTACTATTGTTAACATTCTTGATACAATGTTGCCTGATATCAAGATTAGCTACTTACGTATAGAGAAATTTAAAAAGCTATCCACAGACAGACAAATAACTGATTGAATCGCATAAACATAAAAATAAATTGAACGTATATTACATAATCTGTCTATGATTGAATTGTAGATAAAAAATCGAGTAAGAGAGAGAATGTTTGCATAAACTTGCATAGTTTTTGGACCGTTGAACCAATTTGAACGAAACTGCAGTAAAAATGGGGACAACATCAACTCATAAAATATGAAACAAACTGTAGTTATACGATGTGATGTTTAAGTACGGAAAAACCTTAAGACTTGAAATTCAATTAGTATATCGAATCGATACTTCTGGACGAGTTACGCATGATTACTTTCGGGACACATCTGGCCAAACATACATTTATATGTGCTTATCGACCTTGGCGTTCAATCCTGATCCTAAGCGCAGCGGGCAGAGATATAAAATTACCGAATGCAGCAGCTCATAACAACTGCCAGTCATAAAAACTAGAAATACACATTCAATGACTAACGTTAACAAAATCGATACTTCGATTAACATGACAGACATCCGTTTCTACGTGCTGGATGCATCAGAGCGAAGAATAGAACAGAGATGCTGCCAAACATCGGCAAGACGATGAGTAATTGTCGCGGGCTGTCCCATCTGCGGGAATGAGTCAGACCGCTCATTGTATATGTGGATTAATTAGTACATGGGGTGGCGGTGGGTAGTGACCCCTTGAAACCTGATCCGCGTTGACGCTCCAATGAGCGACAGACAAAATTGGACCGCAGACCGGTTGGCTTCTTATGTCACTATCGTAGGTACGCGAACGCTTCAACAACTTACATTTTTGAATAATAGCCAACGTAGTCTACATTGATCTTGGTTTTTGTAATGTTTTAACTTAAATACTTCGGAGTCGCAATCTTAGACGTAATAATAAAACAGCTAACAAAAAATAACTTAATCTTTTTCAAATACGGGTCAATATCTCGCGTAGTCGTATTGACGGATTATTATCAAGTTTAGTATTGCATTTATCTGAAATACGGTCGCTACTGTTAACTTCTCCAATATCAAGGTAACTGTTATCCGTTAAGGTATGCTTCATAAATATTTGTTTAAATTTATATTTGCCAATATTTGGCCAATTCCAAATGTGTGGCGAGCGACATAGACAAGAACTGAGGGCGTGTGGTACATCGACCTCTTCCGTCCGCAACTGATTAGATACATAAGTGCAACTTTTGTTAACCGCGCACATACATTCATGTACACAGATAGACAGATCTCGGACTGGACTTGCTCGAGTCCGAGAGTTCAAAGGTGGCAGTTCTGAAGGACCCTTTGTGCGTTTGGCTCCGGAGCCACTACCGCCACCTTTAACAATAGTGATAAGCGCTTCTGTCTTCTGGTTTGAAGGGTGTGGTAAGGGTGACATACTTATCCGAGGCATTCCAACTTAGTCCTCGGAGGTAGCAACGTAGGTATCTGTGGTCGAGTTCATGTCGGATTTTAGTCAGGGGTGAATTACAAACGTCCATGGGTGACAGTTGCCACTTACCATCAGTTGGACTGATCGGAACTGAAGATTTTGCTAAGAGAAGTACGGGCTAACTCGTTAACGACGATCGAGTCGCTAAACATAAAAACGTAAGGGTACTGTCTACAATGGTCGACGTCGACACTTCATATGGGAGTGTCGCATTCTATGCTAATCAACTTCCTTAGGCCGTGTGCGCACGTAGCGATTATATTTTGAATATGCATGTTTTGCCGTGACCACGATCCATGCAACTGGGTCGAAATGTCGGCAGTAAAGAAAATTATAAGCGAGTATCGTGAGTTCCCGTTACATATTAAAATGTAGCAATTGTAATGTAATGCTCTAAAATGATATTTCTATACGAATAAACAAAATTGAAGTCTCTGTTTCTAACAACAAATTACTTTTTCTGACTATATATATATATACTGTATATATGAAATTGTATATGATACTTATAACAAAAAAAAAAACAATTATTAAGATTTTTGTCTGTCTGTTTGAGATAATCCCCAAAACGGCTGGACTGATTTCACGGACGGACGTTCACAGGCAGATAGTTGATGTCACAAAAATTAAGTTAGACTTTTATTTTAAGAAATGTTTTAGGAATCCGCGTAAAAAAACAAGTTCTTTAAGTCAATTAATTCTTAATAACGGGCGTTTGTAAACGTTATGTTATTTTTAAAAGGCTTTTGTACTAGAAAGGTATTGCTTTATGTCATTTTTTTGTCTCATAAATGACTACCACCGCGCTAGGATGTCTGTAATCAACTTATTTATCTATTTTTTATCTATCTATATAGATCTTTTTTATCTATCTAATTATTTTCTAAATAGATTACATATATAATTATATTATAAATAGATTATATATGTAATCTATTTAGAATATAATTAGAGTATAATATTAGTATAGGCTCGTTGCCAAATGCTGGAACCCCTATATAGACGTAAAATAGTTCTTCAGCATAGCTTTCACATTAAAACATATAAAATAAACTAACTCATTGCTCGTTAACTCAGTGGTATAAAATGATGTCATTAATTGTTTCTCAGTACATTCAAAACATGTTTGACAAAAACAGTACCTTCCTGGTATTTTTTAATTACAAATTAATTGTGGTGTGGTGATGCAATTTTGCGTTTCCACTGGTACAATTTTAATGCTAGTTTTCTTAATTCTTATCCACTTACGGCGTTATGTTTAAAATAAAGGCCAAATAAGAGTTTGATTCTTGTTTTAATGTCAAAGAAATTGGCAATCATTATTATGAAAGTTGGTAGGACCAGTACTGTTAGACTGAGAAAGAACCACCGCCACACATAATTCTAGCATAACGTAGTTTTTCTTCGGACGAGAAAAGCGTGGATACTCTTCAGATCGAAAGTCTGGGGTCGACCTCTGGTTGAATTCGAATCTTATATGGGATCGATTACAAATATCCGTGAACGGCAGCTGTCACTTATCGTTAGATGGACGAGGCCCTTTTTACTTTTATCATATAATAAAGGCTGAAACTGTCAAGTATCCATCTTTGATACCATCTTCAAAATCATCTTTTGGTCTGTGTATCAAAACATTGGATAGATTGATTATTAATACCGAACGTGAGCAGAATATGTTATGTGCCGTGTACGAAAACCTGCAGTCACCCGCTACTGTGTAGCGAGCCTAAAGTTCACAATGGTCTACCATAGGTGATGCGCGCAAGAGCACGTCATTCAAAACACGTATTATCATAGGGTATGTTTTAATTGTGTGGTCTGAAGTAGCTCCAGCTCCACTTGCTACTTTAGCATAAGATAAAATTTTATGTACTTTTTTTTTTATTTAAAAGATATAACGAAACACCCCCCGAAGTGGCGATAAACTATTGACGTTCAAAAATAATTCTGTAAATGATCTACTTTATGGTCTATTACTTTATGGTCTATAGTTGATTGTTAGTGGATCCAAAGACACATTTTGTTATGTAACGGGTACTCACGATACGAATTTTTGATTTCTCAGTTGCCGATATTTCGACCCAGTTGCATGGATCGCGGTCACGGCGGAACTCGGCCGTCAACTTCAATCAAAGTTTCGTATCGTGAGTACCCGTTACATACCGAAATGTATCAATTGCGCGATAATATTAGCCTAAAATCAGATCCAAAGATGTTTAAGTTTTGGAGTTCTACAAGTAGCAAGAAGTGATAGCCATTTTTTTTGTCGAGGGGGAACCTTCAAAAGGTACCCAGTGCCGTGCAAGCGGCACGGGGTTATGTGGGATTCTTACCGCACTAAAACCCCCCGGTGGCTGTCCTCAGCGCTTCTTGGAGGACTCCGGGATCTCCAACGGAACACAACCGGAGCCCTCCGA
>DWRA01001516.1:0-16749 GCA_018250295.1 Spathilepia clonius
TTGATCACCGCCGCGACTTCACCGTACCTTTAACGGAGGAGTTCATTGAGCACTGCGCAGGTTGGTCACGATCACAACGTTGTGTTGTATTGAGTCAAATTTGTTGGAACATTAATAAAAATGTAAGGAATTTAAAAATTTTCATTGTTGGTCTATGTATTTTATGACATGAAGTGCGTATTGTATATTCTAGAGACATTCTTAATATTTTAATATATAAGATTATGGAAAACATGAACAATTTGTTAATTTTTGTAATTCATTAAATTACTCAAACCATACATATATTATTTTTACGTATGCAGAGGGCGCTCTATCGATCGAAGTGTGGGGCCACCGTTCGGCCGGATTCAGCCGGTCGCGCGGCAATTGGGAAGTGGAGGCTCAGCAACTAGCGAAGGCCCGCTCGCTGGCGGATCGCTGGGCGGAGCTCACGCGCAAGATCGAGCTCTGGGTGGAAATACACGAATTGAACGACCAAGGCGAATATGTACCTGTTGAGGTAATGTAGTATTTCATATATGGTTATGTCACTGACCTTCACTTTTTTTTCATTTTTTCCTATAAACTTCTGTTATTCCTTTATTTTACATTGGGCATACTAATGATGATTGATTAGGTAAGGTCTAATAAAATGTGAGGAGAATTATAGTGTCTATTTAAAAAAGAAGTATTTTCTATATTGTCATTTACAATTAGGTTTCAGTATTTGATCCTTATAAGTGAAATTATTAAATACGCAATAATACGACGAGTGTTTTTCTAAAATGTTCTACTTACATTTTAGTGTAAAAAGTATTCTTTTTTAAACAGAGTATTGTATAGTTTTAGGTTTTAGGCTTCGTGACAGCTTTGAAAATTTTCCTTTATTTTTTTACATGTGGTCATTAACGTCTAGTCGAATCCTTGTATAACGGAGTGGTTGCGTGCAGGTGGTGCAGCGCAGCGACATGGTGACGGGCGGCGTGCACCAGCTGCGGCAGGGCCAGCAGCGCCGCGTGGCCGTGCGCGTGCGCCCCGCCGCCAACTCGGGCACGCTGCCCATCGTGTGCCAGCACATCGTCAGCCTCGAGCTCGGCTCCGTCACCGTCAGGTAACACATGCGATACCGCTGCGGCAATACCTCCTTATTGATTAATTGTTTTGAAGTTGGTTCGTGTACTAGTATTAAACGTTAATTTATTCGATAGATAGTGTTTTCAGAATGTAGTTTTAAATTACACCTTCACAACTTTTAAAAGCACAATCAGGTGCCTTTAAGTACGGTTATTCTTAGCGGTTAGTATAAGGGAAAATTAAATTTAACCAATATTTTGGGATCCATATACTGCAAGCAGTGCACAAGAATCAGGAGATAAATATTTGAAACATAAACGATTGTTTCGTATCATGTGTGTACAGGTTGTTTATCACAGTATATTAAATTTAGGCTGACAATAAGCATTTCGCACAGATAATTTTACAAATCAAATAGATTATATTAAACTACGTACAACGTTAAAATATAGCAATTTACAACTAACGAAGTATTATTTATCAGATCGCGGCTGCAGAAACCACTCGATTCATATCAAGAAGAAGACTTGGCCGTGTTGCGTGAGCGGTGGAGCGACGCGCTCGCCCGCCGGCGACAACACTTACATGCGCAGCTACAAGTATATAAAAATACTTCTTTTCCTAAATGGCTCATGACAAAAATCCTTATTTATTAATTTACGTACTTACTTTATTTTAATAGATTGTAGTATGAAGTTCATCATACTATTAAAACCTTTTTTTAAATGTAACCAATACGCATTTGAAAATTCTGAACATCGTTTCCAACTTCATAAAAATATACAATTCACATATATAATATAGTGTGTATAATTATATTTCATTGTCGTACAGAAATTAGTAAATATGTCGCCGTCAATGAAGAGCGAACGGGACATGGAACGAGAGCAGTCTCTAGTGGAGCAGTGGGTTTCGTTGACTGAAGAAAGAAATGCGGTAAGCATTTGACTAAAGAAGTATAGGCATTGCCAAAGTTTATAACTGCACTGATGATTCGCATTTCATACTCGATGAACACGTAAAATTTACTTTGTAGTTTGTTACTGATGGTACATTTTTATGATTTCTGCGTATCATTAATGTAAAAAGTACTTTATTTACCGATGAGGATGAATATTTTTTTAGCATTAATTTTTTTATTTATTATACAAGCTTAATTCAAAACTACTGTAGCTCGTACTTCGAGGGTGCTCAAATTTTAGATTTTTTATTTTTAGTAGTATTTTCTACACATTGTTCGCTTTCGTTTGTTCCAGGTGTTAGTGCCGAGCCCCGGCAGCCCCATCCCGGGCGCGCCGGCCGCCTGGAGCCCACCGCCCGGCATGGAGCAGCACATACCTGTGCTGTTCCTCGATCTCAATGGTAGGGATTCCTATAAACAATTCGTCTGTAATAATTGGCTTATATTTTTATGTTTTGATCGATGTATAATAATTCTTACCGTGCAAAGATTTTATGTGATTCCATTTGTCAATAATTTGTAAACTATAAACTTGTTTATAATGTATCCTAAAGTATCCTGCGTTTTATCACTTATTAATTAATTATTTCAGTGTAGTGATCTTTTCATAATATATGGAATTATACGTAATGTCGTTCAGGCGTATATCCTGCATATTATAAAACGAGTTAAGCGAGTCTAGCGGTGACATATTGAAACGAATATATAATTAACGTGTACAGCGGACGACCTGACGACGCACCCGTCGGGCGAGGAGGTGACGGTGGCGGGGCTGCACTCCATCCTGCCGAAGGAGCACGGCAATAAGTTCTACGAGCTGCACATCCTGCACCACCACGATAAGGACGTGTCCGCCATCGCCTCCTGGGACTCCTCCATACACGACTCGCAGTACCTCAACAGGATCACGGAGGGTAATGCCATACTTTAACACTATGTTAGCGATATGATGCCGAGCAATATGTAGTTAATTCGTTGCTGTATCTACAGATAAAATTATTATGAGAAGTATGATGAAGTCGCACTACATGTCTTTCTTGTGACCAATAAGTGTTTTAAAAACATTACAACACTTGAATTTATAATATGGGTTAATTATGAATACTACGCCGTAGTGAGGAGTACTTACTAGGACTAGAAGAAACGAAATAACAAATTTGATGATTTCACTTCAGTGATTTAAATTTTTGTTCTTCAGTAACTTACAATAACCTTCACCCGAAATAAAAATAATGTGACATAATATTTCGTTTCAGCCAATGAACGTGTTTATCTGATATTGAAGACAACGGTAAGATTGTCGCACCCGGCGCCGATGGATCTCATACTAAGGAAGCGGCTGGGCCTCAATATTTACAAACGACAAAGTCTCACTGACAGGATACGGAAGAAAATCGTTAGGTATGAAATTAATCTGGCTTGTTATATAATGTTAATTATTATGAATAATATTTTTTGATGTATTTTATATAATGTTTAATTAATATAATCATAAAAAATATTGTTCAATTTGTATTATTCTCGGAATAAAGTGTGTTTTAAAGTCAATAGCTTCTGATTATTAAACAACATTGATGTAGTTTTTTTACCTATGTTTTATTAATGTATTTAATACCATTTGTCTTTTCTTTTAATAAAAAGTAAGGAACTCCATGTTATTTGCAGAACGGATCAGCTGACGCATACGGGCGTCACGTACGAGGTAGTGTCGAACATTCCCAAAGCGTCCGAAGAACTGGAAGAGCGTGAGAGCCTCGCGCAGATAGCGGCTACCGGCGAGGAGGCTAGCGCTGCGGACGGCGAAACTTACATAGGTTTGTATATTCATATGCTTTTATAAACGATTTATTTTATTTGTATTGTTTGTCGTGTACAATTAAGTAATAATAATAGTGTAGGGGCTCAGATTCTGTAGTGAATGTTTGTTTGTTAAACGAAAAAAAGTAAAGAAACATCTATATTCAAATCAGAAACTCAGCCTATCGAAATACCGGTTGAATCTGTTTCATATTGATTTTCACATATTTATTTGCCCAATAGTTATTTCTAACTATATCTTTGTATGTTATTAAAACATTTATTTGTTCTGTTCATTCGTAATGTCACTAATCGAATTACATGACTCTCACAGAGAAGTACACCCGCGGCGTGTCCGCCGTGGAGAGCATCCTGACGCTGGACCGGCTGCGGCAGAGCGTGGCCGTGCGCGAGCTGGAGCAGGCGCGCGGCCACCACGCCACCACCATGCGCAAGACCGCCTCCGTGCCCAACTTCTCGCAGGTAACGCCCCCGCCCCGCCCACAGCCCCGCCCACCGCCGCCGCGGACACGTGCGCGCTCCACGTGATGTTGACGCGATGCACTGTTACGTTTAACTTGGGGATGGTAGGCGAAGTCACCATGTTATGTTAAATATACACTAAATTACACGTGTCGATCCAGAGTCTGCGTCCTACACGAAGTTAATATTTATTTATATTTAAAATGATTAAATTTATGAAAGTTTCAAATCATATCATAAATTGTAATTACGTTTTATATATTTTTTTATAATTATTCGTAAATTATATACAAATCAACTTTTTAACCAAGTTCTTCCTAAACTGTCCATCAAAGTATTTGTCTCATAACGTAATATAATTTCGACTCAATTGGTGTTTCCAAGCCAATAACGATATGGAAAATGACACTATTTCTTGACTTCGCCTACTCAGGTGACCTAACAGAATTTTAGTTTTACTTGATTTTGAATGTGCCTAAGAAATAGTAATCGCTTAACATCAAGTGGACTCCATGTTATGCTTTGTCACCGAAATATAATTTTTTATGAGTGTGTTGGCGTGTACAATTTTATTGTGTCGGTTCTTATGTTTGGTATATTTGGGTTGTGTATATGTTTTTGTATTTAGGTATTTGTTGAGCCACAAAAAAACTAATAATATAAATGAAAAAAATATATGCCTTATTTTTGCCGTGTAATTTCTTGTACGTATCCGTACTGTGCGCTTACGTATTGTATTTTATATTGTACGCTATATTTTACTTGTTAATTTTTATATTGTTTGAAATATATATTATACGGGTATTTTAAGAACCGGCACCGTAAAACCGACAGATAACGTTTACATATTATTGGGAATAAAACAGTATTATAGTTATAATTTTAATTAAAACACTAAACATAATAATTTTTTCACATTATAATTTTGTTTTTTCACCATATTTTAGTCACACAAGCGTTAAATAATGTTTTTTTAAACACACAGCTTAACACAGATTTAGAAACAAGGTATAAATAAAAAACACAATCAGATAAATTTCACAAATGTGGGCGTTTGTTTTGGAGACGTAAGGTGTAATATGAAAAGTAACGTGTAATATGAAAAGTAACGTGGCTTATTCCTTATATGTTCCTTAAAATAAGTATGTCCATGACATGTTTAATTAGTCGCATCGTTGTATCTATCATAATTAATTTGATATTGATATATTAATAACAAAACATCGATCTAGCATGACAGAATTAAGTAGCACACAGAAAATAGCAGTCTAAAATAAAATTATAAATCCACTTCGTTCAAAGCGTAAGTGACAAAACCTTAATCTGTATGTTAATTTGTAAGTAATGTCGTCAAACGGTCACCTACAATTCAAATATGATTCGTGAGCTTTTGCATTTTCAGTATTTTTGTTTTTATTCCACATGTGAAATTAAAATAACGAAAATAAAAGAGCATTTTACTAATAAAATAAAGATGTTAAATAAGTAAAAAACTTGTTATTTCCAGGCTTTTAAATTGACCACTACGGTTTGTTTCTGTTTTGAAATTCGCATTCGATATTCATAAGGACGGACGGTTCGATTGTAACTCGCACCTAACGTCTCCCCGAACACGTCACGTGACAATGATAATTTTCAGGGCACTTTCCCACGACGCGATGCGTTACAAACGATATGCGACGCAACGCGTTATGTCGTACATTACGTATCGACATTGCACGGGCAGGCAGAGAACTGCGATTCGGTGAATAACGACCGACATGCGAATGAATGCGTTGCATCGCATTGCGTGGTGAGGAAACACACCCTTAAACGAGTATTATATTATGTTACGCCCGCTTTAAGCCAAGTATACAAGACACCAGACAAATTATCATCGGTGTACCGTAGGGACATGCTAAGTCTGTGTTGTAAAGCTTAGTACAGTTGGCCACAGTCTACCCGATTTTTACCTGTAACCAAGTAATGCTATTTTCAACCTTGTCGTGTGTTCCCCGAGTATTGAAAATGTTTACAGTACAAGAGCCTGTTGCCCGCTGTATCGTCGAAACTAAACACAAACAGAGTATACTAACACATAATAATAATAATAACGCTTTTTAGCTGCTCGTCAATGTTATGATATTATTATCACTAACCCCAATTTATTAACACTTGATAATGCCATTATATAAATAACATGTTTTTAATGAAAATTTATTTCAGGTTACATTTTTTTTATATTATATTGCACTTAAAACACTGTTTTATTATTTTGTTTTATGAATTTTAAAATTGTGTCGATATTGACTAAAGTACATTAATGTATATATCGTATTTAGTTAATATTGGCTAATGTTTTTGATGAGATTATTTATTATTTTAGTTATGAAAAAACTAAAATCAAAACGAAATGTGAAGAACAACATATATATTTTACCTAAATGAATCCTTACATTAACATGACTATTTGAAATAGTAACTATTGAGTTGTGATTCTGACAGCACCGTAAGCTACATAGTTTTGTCAATGTTGCTAAAAGTTGATTTAAAATCTACAACTTAAACTTACTTATGTAAAAAAGTACCTAAAATATATATATTTTACTTGACCGACCATTTGACCTATTTAACCAAAAAAGAGTGGAAATTATATTAAGTCATACTTATGGTTGGCGTACTAATATGTACTCTTAAAAGCGATTCACACTCGTTAATTTTTTTATAAAATAGCACGTTGAAATGGATTTTAAATCAACCGATATAACAATATCCGCTTGCTAACTGTGTGTTGTCGCTACGCACGCGGGCGCAGCTGTCGCAGGCGCTCGAGAACGCCGCCAAGAACGGGAACAACGTGAGTCGAACGCATGGTCATAGAAACACCGGCGTACACGAATTGGTTGCATTCTCATTGTTTTTGTTACGGTCGAAGATATTGTATGTGTCTAGATTGATAGTGGTTTGTTAGATTTGAGAAAATGACAAATAAACGTGTTAAAAGTTCGGGTATAGCCTTGTCGTTACTTTTTTAAATTATGGATACACATATATCTCAAAAAATTAAAACATAGTGAATTAGTTGCAAGTAGTCTAAATTGCTACCATCCATGTCATAGAAGGACGTTAGTTTACAACTGAGGTCATTCACATGAAGCAACTGATAAACTTCCCTTTTTATAGAAAAGGTCTGCCTTCAGCTATAGGGTTTTGTGAGCCGTTACGAGCATCAGACTAAATCTGGACACATAAAATATCTTGGATTACTGTCTAATTTACATTTATCTTGATCTTTCGTTCGCTCTTAGCTGTCTAAGTAGAGTTCGCACCCTGTACATAGTGACGTTCACTGACTTCTATCGGTTTCGATATAGAATTAAATCTTTGCTGAACTTCCATGAATATTTAATTATATTTTTGCTAGCTTAAGTTTCATAGAAACATTGGAAAAATATTAGGAAAAGATTACAAAGCTTGATTTTTTAAAATTAATGTAATATTATTTACGACGGATGGCAGAAATATAATGATATGTGTCACGTAGTTCAGTGGAGATCTCGAGTACTTTTGGGTAGCACGCACGTTCACCACTTATCTTGGATCCTATATTTCGGCTCAGTTCAATATGTATGAAACATACTTCTGTACTGCTATATTGTAATTAATTTCGTAGGACCATTTGAACTCTTATTAATTATTCCGAGTACTAGATTATTGTAATAGCTGTAATATTTTGGGATTGAAATGAATGTGTTATTAATGTATTCATGTATTGTGTTAATGCTCTGTAATATTAAGTTTGTATTTGCTTTCTCATATACGTTGTAATTGCATTGTTAAATCTGCTAATTGTAATCTTGCGCGTGATCGTAGGTATACTTATAATATTTTTGAACAGTTACAATTGATACAATTATTACGACAATTATATCAATACAATAGTGTTGTTGAATTGAATTGAATTCCAATATGAATGTTGGAAAAACGTCACATCATAACTGTGTTTGGGACACTCTCAGACAGAGAGAAAATAGCTATTTCAGCACAGTTTTTATATTTCATCACCCATTATCTTCAAGCTTAGTGCAAACCTTAATAATACAAAATTTCGTATACTATTATTGTCTGTTGGGTTGGTCACCATAATTTCGTCAATGTTATCACGTATTCATCTTGTCATTGACTTCAACTATTCGGTGGGACATTATTTCTATAATAAAATACACTACTTTAAATATATATTATACCTATGATGCTAAAATGTTGACTGACATTGATTTTGTTTTATTATGACGCAGTAATTTTTAAGATACATTTTTATGTTATACTTTTACTTTTACATGTAATATTAGATTGGTAAATAAATGTGTACAATTTATATTTCTTACGTCTTGTGCTACTGTATGCTTGCAACATATGCTTCTAAATAGTTTTATTTTTATTTTTAACTTAAATAATATGTTAAACAAGAACTAAATTACTTAAAAATTCATATTTAGCAGACGACATCTATACTTATTATCTTTTTTTAATAATCATAATAATAATAGTTTTATCTATACATATAATAAATATACTACAACTATATTTATTGTAGTCATTTTTTAAGAATACGTTCGGTTACGTTGATCGTATTAAATAAATTACGTTAATATCAGTCGGCTATGGCCGTGATACGCGCACAAATCAAAGACACATGTTACACATGACAGATAATGCGGTTGGACTCGTCGTTCGAGTCGCTGTCGGGGCTGGCGGCGACGCGGTCGGGCAGCGTGGCGGACCTGGCGGACGAGGCGCCGCGCCGCGCCGCGCACCGCCACTCGTACGCCGCGCCCGCGCACGCCGACGCCGACATGGCCACGCCCACTAAGCCCTTCGGCCTCGGTGAGTCATATAGCCGTTCAATACGGTATCCTCTCGCGATACATATATAAGTTTGTCTGCACACATCGAGCGTTTTGAATGCGTGCAGTGAAAATGAAAATAATATTTGTCTACACAGTATTATTGACAAGCTCGACCAGTGTTGGAGCGGCCGTGTAATATTGTGAAAGACGATACTATTTTGCTTGCCACCCGTGTCTGGCACGTTCCATGTCTGTAGACATAAGTTAATCTTAACACAGTATTGGTACATAAATCTATAAATATTAATGTAGTTAATTTATTTGTTTTGACTTTGTCCTCAACAATAGAAATTAAATTGTGATCGACGTGAAGTACAGAAGTTTATAGATGACAGTAACATTTTTATATCAGGGATTCCTGCCTGAGTTATAAAAAAGTGTAGTACGTCACCATCATCGTCAAAAAGATATAAACTTTAGAGAAACAGTTTATTACCTATATTTATACAAGTAATATACGAAAATTAACTTTTGTTAGACATTAACGTCATTTATCCATTGGTAAATTGGTCCAGATAATCTTTTATATACTTACAATATGATATTAATAAACTAAATACATGATTATATGAGAAAAACACCTTTACATAATCCTATGGTGACAGTTTTAATCGTGCTGCATCGTGACATAGTCTTGCTTCAACTTTTGGAGAGAATAATTTAATTTAAACTTTTTCATATGCGACTTTTGATGACACCCTAACGCACTGGTTCCATTTAAAAATAAACACCTCGGTCGTCCGTTCTCTTTGAGTTGTATGACCACGTTTGTTACATTTGATTAGTGGAACGCACCTATTAACGAATAGTGTTACTTATACTTTGTACTTTTGTAGTGTCCTTACTAAGCGATTTCGCATTTGATAATATTAGCTATATTTATGATGAGTTTTAGATAAAAGTATTACTGCTAATACTGAGTGAGTGTGATAGAATAGTTTTTATGTGTGTTAAATTTTGATTAGCAAAATAATAATAATAAAAAAAATGTATTCAAGTGTAAAAAACCTTTATTATCACCACTTTTTACACAATGTTTTCTATAGATTGTATCTTGTTATGGATTACAGTGCACTCAATATTTGAACTCAATGTTATGTCACACGTTATGTGTGATACGGCTAGTATTAGACATTAGACTCGTGGATATTGTATAGCACAACTCCTGCACATTATTCTTATTAGTAATATTCCAAATAGATATAACAGTTGCATTGTAAATAAGACCACGACTTGGTTCTTTTTTAATCAAGCACGAATTAATTTATTATGTTATTTAACAATAATAAAGCTAATAATACAATTAGTACCGTTTTGAAACGAAATCCCTTTCTAAGGATACTACTAAATTCTTAATTGGTCATTTTATATTATCTTCTATTTATGTATTGAATAAAGTGTAATGTATTTTATAATGAAAAATCATTTATTACATAATATTTCTTATTTACATGACTAGATTGTTTCTATTTCTAATCATTCGATTTCTTTTTATCAACATTATTATTGTATTCGCAGAAAGGAGTTATAAATATATTTGGTATCATTATGTTTTAATTCTGCACTGTGTTTTAGATTTAAATTTGAGTGAAAAGGATGAACGATATCTTAAAGTCATCCGTGTAAAGTAATTAGTTTTTGAAGATATTTAGTGCACTGAGTAGATTAGGTTTTAAAAAAATATAAATTTTAGCGTTTATACAGTGTATAAAATTTATACAAATGCACGCTAATTTAGGTTTAGAATAGACAAACTCAAGGGCAACGCGAAGGGCGTCAAGAAACTCATACACGTTCTACTGACGACTCATTTTCACTGAATTTAACTTATTAAATTGGCAGTCTTCATAAAAATCGTCTCATGACTATACAACATTTACCTTTTCATGATTTCAATATGATTTACTTTTTCCACTCGCTTCGTGGCAATGCTATGCTCACTACACTCTCACCCCGTTCCCACCACTTCTTCTTGTACCCCCCCATTTCTGTATATTATCTTTATCTTTTTAAATAACCGCTCTTTTTCGAAAACGGAACGAGTGAAACAAAACTATTAGCTCGGTCTTTATTTCGATAGGGGCTGACAAACTTATTCTGTGAAAAAATGCAATTCGAATGACTTCGGTTCCATAAAAATTGAGATTTCCATTCGAATCGGCAATTCAGAGAATAAGGCCACACACAAAATGCAAAATTTCTAACCCAGCTTAAACTAACGTTGTTTTTTTTTCTATATTTCGATCCCTCGCTACCTTCAGGCTCGTTCTTATCAGGTAAACAGAAGACAATAAATGGTAACTGACTCGGAATGGCAATTGTATGGCAAAATTTATTAGACGAATGCAACGTTAATGTTGAAATTAAATACCTAGATGTGCTGTGATACTCTTACACAATTAATTAAGTTCTTGTTTTAGTGTATCGGTTACTGATTGGCTGTAAACTCTATTGAATCATTGACATGTAAAGTATTGGCTATTTATCAGTTGATGACTTCGTCATACATCATGGAGTAAGATCATTTTCAAAATTTTACCGCACCGGAAATGAAATTAGACCCTATAGCTGAGGCTGTTAGAGTGTAAAATGATTTGAGAGCTTCGAGCATCAAGCTAGCTTCTGTCGTTGTGTTTATCTTTGTTTGTTTGCGTGTCTCTTTGATTTGCATGACGCCAGCATGATTTATTACTTCCATTTCCCGTTCACTCGTTAAACTATATGCTAAAGAAATAATGAAACTATCCGCTTTCAGTTAGCAATAATTAGTTATGGACCAGTCACTTTGCTTTGAACTACTATGTTAAAAGTAAATGATTATACAGCCAATATTCACAACTGAGATTGTAAACATATACACGTTAGTATGATCGTAAGATGTGGCTAAAAACTTGAAAGACAGTTTTGTTTCTGTGTACGTAGAGTTTAAATGTAGCGTTAGTAAAAATTAAATTGATGTAGGTAAATGTGTGTTAGGTACAGTTGCATGATATGTAGCGAATTGCAACATTCATAATATTGTATGGTGTTATAACGTAATACGAATAAGTATGTGAATAGATACATTGTAATTGACGCATGGACTAGATATTGTGTATTTGAAATATGATGAATTATATGACATATATTTGTTAACATGTTATTAAATTGTTGTTAAACATACGTCCATACTTTGTCCGTATTTATTTAATATTTTCTCTTTGATTTAGCACTAAAATTTGGCAATAAAATCTTAATGTGTACAGTTAGAAATTAAATAGCAAGTAGATTATAAGTTTAATGTAATACAGTTGTTTTAGGATCCATTTTGAATTGAATTTAATGTTGATAAATGTCTTATTTATGTATTTATCCCTTTGAATGCGTTAGATACATTTTAGGTCATTCGAGAACCGATCGTTGGATCTATCTGATGGCGTCAACCAAGAAGTGTATGAAACTCATGTGGATATTAACGTTTCTATTGCAGCTCGGCCAACGTTCCTAAACTTGAATTTGAACCTCAACTCACTGCGACTGCAGACGCCGAACAAGTGTACGTGCTGACTTTTAGCTGTAGAATCACTAGATTGGCTTGTTTAAAAAGTTTTGTTTAGTTTCGTCTTCATTCACGTTTGTTCAACTCATTGATTTGTTTCAATTGTAAGTCGATTAAGTGTCATGCAAGAATATCTTCAACGTTAAGAGTCAAACATACGTTCAATCTTTCTATCGAGAGGATGTTACTATGTATTTTATTATATTTCGTTTTCTAGAAGCTTTTCTTTTTATTATTGTAACATATATTGACACATAAATCGGATGTCTTTTCAAAATAAGTTTAAAATCGATTACATGTGCGATACGCAAATCGATTTTAAATCTGATTTAATATTGATTCTATATTTATTTTCTTTTCCAAAACTGTTTTTACGTACACAAAAATCTCTCATTTTATTTTTATTTGCTCGGCTCTGTAGGAGTTGATTTATAAGGCGATAATAAATTGGCATGTTGTTTATTGCAAAAGCATGAAATTGGCGTGTTGTGTATAAAAGTGCAGATGTGTTATCGTGAAAAAATGTTCGTATTTTTGTATTAAGTTTATTTTTATTATATTCGAGTTCATGGGCACAAGCATACATTCAGAAATTCTTCAATGATGTATTATTGCACTATTCAATTATTTTTCTTGAAACATAATTATTATTTATATCTTTGCCATGCGGCGCTAGTCACTATAATTGCATTGTTATAAGTTTTGTGTTGATCTTTGTAGGGGTCTATTTGAGATATTTGTAATACAGTTATCTTAAGACGATCCAGTAACATCTTTATTTTAATTTTAAAGTAGTAATAATACGTAATTATTGCTATATCTTAAGCATAATACTTCGTAGTAACGTAGTTAATTGACGTAGTTATACTTTTTGTAACATTTTAATTTGCAATGTATATTTTGTTTATGGAGACAGCTTTACTGCAGTACAATAACTTAGGAAATCTGCAAATACTTCTTTAACTTAATTTGTATTTAAGTTGTCTTGTATATTTTAGATTATTTTTTGTATAAAGCTATATACTTGTATATCTGGTTAGCTTTAAAAATCGATAAACAATGTATGTAACAAAGGTGTTATGATGTCTGACTAAGAAAAGGGTAAAAATATAGATCAACTGGACGACACCACGGCTGAGTTTTTGCTTTTTGCACTATAGGCTCGTTTTCGAATTGGAGGTCTCACGTCTGATTTCTTGAAGTTTTATTAAAAAAATATATCATTTGGTTTAACAGTAAATGTGAGCCTAAACTTTCTCTATAATCTGCAGATAAATGTTTTAAAACTACCAACCAGAGAAGAAAGCTATCCTGGGATTGTCATTATTATTTTGGTGTGTCGATAATTACTGGATACGTTACATCTGTCAACACCAATTCTTCGTGATGAACCTAGACATATAACACCTTTGTTACGTCCGACACTATGACCGTACCATACGGTACTAACGTGTTACATAATGGCCTTGTGCGGTGGGTGTTGCAGCGTCCCCGGCGAGCGGCAAGCTGGGGCTGCGCATGACGACGCTGCACGAGGAGCCGGGCCGCCGAAACGACGACGACTCGCACTCGGAGCCGGAGAGCGCGCCCAGCGACGAGCTCGCCACGCCCCGCTCGCAGGTACGTGCGCGGTGCGATTGGCCGATATGGAGTATTGTTTTTCAGGGATTGCGTTATAATGTGTAAGATATAGGGCAATTTACTACTAAAAATATATATATTTAGTAGTAAATTGCCCTTTTTAATTGTAATTGTTAAAATCTATAAAACAATAAAATCAATACAACGAGAATCAAAGTAAAAAACAAGGAAATTTTATTATTATAAAAAACAAAGAGGATAAAAACAATAGATATATAAGAGATAAACTGTTATAAAAGTTGTGATCCATCTACTCAGTGCAATGTTAAAAACTATTGTATTGCCGTCGTAATTTAATAAATTAAATTGGAACTAAAGTTCAGCAGTTGACGTTTATGGACCGACAAATGTACTCCGTGATTTTGAACGATAGAATTAACATCATGTTTTTGTGAGACTCACATTACCACCACATCTAATTCTGCAAATTAACAAAGTATGTGATTGCTGGCGTTTCAACTTAAATGGATTGTGTGTTCGTTTGCCACTAATTTGTATATTATTATTTTCATTATATTTTAGCGTACACGTTCCCGTGCTACATCGCGCGGTTTCCTTCCGACGTCAAAGACACTGGATTCACTCCACGAACTGGCCTGCGAGAGAGTGCCCAACAAGAACTCTCCGTCGATATCGTCCAGCGGATACGGTAATTTTACATTATATCACATTGGATTATACGTGTATAGATTGTTTGTCGATATCGAATGAATTTGCACACTTGCATTAAAGCTTAACGTAGCAAAATATTGAAAGTTTCGCAATCATCTTAGACTTACATTAAGCATATTATTTTGATTAAAACTAATCGTTTTCGTAGTTTAAAATTTAATGTAATAATAATATGTTAGTATCGCGTAATTTTGTGGCATATTTAAAATATGTAGTCACTAAAAAATAGGTACGCTGTAAAGTCATTAGGCTAGATTAGAATACCTAGAGTCAACTTGTTACCATTCAGGTATAGGTAAGTCTCACTTTCGTTGTTCTAGGTTCACAAGCGGTTTCATCGACCAATCTCACCAACGACGACACACTGTCTATAAGGAGCATGTCGGTCGACGATACGCCTGACTTCGACAAGGCCCTGGACTACACACAGCTCAGCCGGACCAAGACCTCCATGGCCGGGCTCAGGAACGAGATAACCGAACTGAGGAATGATATCTCTGAGCTCAAGAACGAGATTGTCGAGTCGAAGAACGAGTTGGAGGATACGTCGTTCGAGAAAGCCAAAACGCCCGTACTGACCCCGGGCTCGAGGAATCGTATCAACCCCTTCTTGAGGGACTGCGAGGATGCGGCCTTGCAGGGGGAGGGGCAGCTAGTGGACCCCCTCGGCGCGCTGCCCGTGGAGAGTCAGGTGTTGTCTAGTCAGCCGAGCAAGGCCGTGGAGACCGCGCAAGTCAACGGCGAAACTTCACACGACACCTCTTTTGGTACGTACAATTTTATGTTACTTTTATGCTAGTCTTTTTAACGAATATGTATTACTTATCGAATTGGTTTCAGGAACTTTAAATATCACCCATAATAATTCAAGGGATTATACTATTAATGAATGTTAATAAGCATTTAACAGATTTGTCACATTTTGACCATTAATATTAGAGAGTAGATTCATGTCAGTTTCTTTTCTTATTTCTGCACTTTTTACATGGCCCATATACCAATGTATAGGCATGTTATTTTAAGTTGTTGTAAATATTATAATTGTTGCACTTAATCTATGTAAATTATCACTAGTTTAAGATTTTATACTACGAAATAATTTGAAGAATTACAGGTCTGTTGTTAGGTATATGCCATGGTAATAATTGTAAGAGCATTGTCGGTCACTAAGATATTTTAAAGTAGTAAAAAAAATAGTTACCTTTCGTTGGCATCTATGAGTTCTATGCAGACAGAAACGTATTAAATAATTTTGTTCCAATGGTGTCACGATTGTTTATACCGACCTTTTATAGATAGTGCAAAATTTACTTAAGCAATTGATTGCTTAATCATTTCGTTCTTATAGATATTAGTATTACTAAATAATTAATTCTGCTACCAGGTGAGGTGGAAGTGGAGTCGGTGAGCTCTGAGCAATCCAGCCACGAGACTAGGAGCCGCGAGGCGTCCTCGGTGGGCGAGAGTGACTCGCCCGGCCCCGACCCCGTCGTCAACACGCAGCTGCCCGCTGGAAAGGTAATGTTATTAAAAAAATCTTTATATATAACGGGTGGTACTGCATCTGTTGCCGACTTCAGTTAAACTCCAATTTTATCTGGGCTCGATTATAGATTCTTATGGGCAGCAATGTCTACTTACTATCAGGTTTACTACATGCCCGTATGTTATTCTTATGACATAAAGTATTAAAACGTATACTGCACGATTAC
>DWRA01001517.1:0-16747 GCA_018250295.1 Spathilepia clonius
ACCAGAATCCCAACTGAAGTCGACCACAGATGCGTTGCTACCCCTGAGGACTAAGTTGAAATGCCTCGTTAAGTTTAAGTCTTACCACACCCTTCAAACTAGAACACAGCAGCAGCAGCGCTTAACACTGCTGTTATTAGGCAGAAATAAGTGTGGCGGCGGTGCTGCCGGAGTCAAACTACAAAGGGCTCTACCACCTTTAAAACTTCCTTGGGCATCCAAAATCTTACAACAGATTAGTTTAGAGACTTACCTGAAATCGACTACAAATGCGTTGCTACTCTTGAAGAGTAAGTTTGGAACGTCCGGATAATTGGTCGCCATTGCCACACACCTAAAACGAGAACCTTCTATTATTAGATAGAAATAGATATAGCGTTGGTGCCTCCTAAGTCTAATCACAAAGGGTTCTAACACGTTCAAAACTGAGTTAATAGTGGCATCATGAAACTCAACAACACTTTGAATTTTCAGACAAAAATAATATAATAACAATAATAACATTTGTCAAGACAATACTCATTTGTTTTCTTACATTAATCGTTTCTCTATCTCTTCATTTAAAGTAACAGTTAATCTGCAAGTTCATGCCACACGAAATCATTACACCGTAGTACAAGTGCCTCCTTGTAGTACACAATACACCCAGTTAGCAGTGACCGCCAAAACACAGTGTGTTAAATTAGCCACGCGCTGCTCATAACTGTAGTCGATTGTGTTCGGTACGTGCCAATTTCTAAATTATTAACCACACTGATAGGTTTTAGGGTAGTGTTTTTATTATGAGAAACAATGGAGTCCAATTTATGTAAATAAAATAGTTTTATAATGTTTGAAAACAGATTTTTATAACATTTTTTACTTACATTACATTACTTATTTAATTAACTTAAAATGTTTAGGTATATGCCTTCTTAGATGCTACAGCTGAACACAAGTCTCTTATTATAACTTGTGAAGGTCTGGAGCAAACCACGATGCTGCAGTGTGGATTAGGTCAAAGAATTTTGAAATATAAGAATAGTTTTCAACTGTATTTACTTTTATAATAAAGACTGACCTTTAAAAAATAACAACAAAATATTACACTATGATCGGAAATTTGGTATACTAGTAAATATAGTAGTAATTAGTTTAATCATGTGAAGGTAGTAGAACCCTTTGTGGTTCGACTCCGGCGGCACCACACCTATCTCCGCGCATATTCCGCCACACCTATTTCGGCGTAATAGCTGTAGTGTTAAGCACTGTTGCCTTCTGGTTTGAAGGGTGTGCTAAAAAAGACAAACTTATCCGAGGCGTTCTAACTTAGTCCTGAGGCGGAGCAACGCGTCATGTTGGAACTTAGAAATGAATCTAGTCTTATCTGTACTCATTTTATATTTATCTCACTTATTACTCCATCATATGAAGAAAAGAGTATGGTAACCTAAAGTAAATATTTTGTTATGTTCTCATGACTTAACAAAAGCGCAAGGCCAACTCTTAAATCAAAATAATAATACGGTTTAAAAAAATGTAGTGAAGATTGACGCTAATCCGATTTCGGTAATTACATGTGAAGGCTCGAAAAATCAACAAAAATATTATCATCAACAAAATCTCATTACCAAAACGTAATTAGTAAATAGCGATAACTAGGTCGACTCAAGACATCGATAAACTTTGTCCCTTAGGAAAAAACATGGCGCTCCATTAGTGACGTCACAGCACACGGGCGCCCTCTCAATCAATTTGTACGAAATCACCGAAGTGAAGTGATTTTTAATTAATTTTATGAGTGAACAACGCGGGTTACGGGATGTATGGAGTCGTAAATAGCGGTGTAGCTTTCCTGTGCAGCTTTTTAATGGCGATATTACGGCGACTGGTCATGTTTAATATTATAGTTATAATAATTCTGCTCATTATTATTGTATCACTAATTAGCTACCAAAAATCGATTTGTCGTAAATTTCGTTAAAATTTGAGATGCAAAACATGTCGTACTAAAGGCGTACAAAATTAAGCGTAAACATCTAATATTACTTTAAAATTGCTATTCTCCAGGCGCGTTAATTCCTTTATTGGTCTTGTAAACCAAGCACAGGTTTTTTATTGAAATATATGCTGTTTGAGTTTTTATTGGACAATCAGCGTGGCGGAGCGATCATCGTATCCTCATTAATCGCAAAGCGTTCTGAGTTCGATTCCCATCCAGGCAGAAATTTAAATAATGAATTTAGATTTCTGTTCTTGGTCCGGATGTTCGTGTTTTTCTCTGTACCTATAAATAGCATCCACAACCCGCGGTACCCTCGTGTTAAGCTATGACTGTAGAATCCGAACCTACATTCAGTTCCTACAGTGTTTGACGCGGAAGTGGTACACAGGCTACAGTACATCTAATATGAAGTTGTTGTTATTGTGTTATTATTTATGACATAAACAAAAACAAATTTAATGTGTAATTTTAGCAAAAATATATTTAATCGCCTCTAAGCCACCCCTGTCCGCGCGACAGCGTCGTCTGCCACGCACTAATTCAATATGGCCGACGTAAGCCATTTGCGTTCGCGCTTGACGCATCGCCCGTGAAAAAATCAATTACAATTTTTTGATAGCCACCCGGTGACCGGCTGTGTAGTGTGACGTCGGCTTTTTTTAAATTTAAAAAATAACATAGTCACTATTAGTTCGGAAGCGAATCTGTTATTTTCTTTATTCCAACCTATTATTTCAAACTGTCGACGTTATTATAAATTCTGTGTAAGTATACCATTTATTCTAAACGATATATTTACCGACCGGCATGCAAATATTTAGTAAATAAATAATTTCGTTACTCATTTTATATATTTCACACTTACAATAGAGTTATTATCTATGCTTAAAAAAACGTATAGGTATGAAACATATTACATTTTATTCTTCACGGTGAAGGTAAACATCTGTGGAGTCAACGGTGAAGTCTACCAATTTAAACTAAGCCAGCGTGGTGGACTATTGCATAACCTTTTTCACTCTGAGAGGAGACCCATGTCCAGCAGTGGGACACTAATGAATTATAACTCTAGTTTAGTAGGTGTAAAACTTTACGTTCTGTTCTGTCGTTATTATTTGGAGTGTGATAACATAGCTATAATTATATATGAATATATAGAGTTTTATTAGTCTATTCCTATATTATAATTGTTGTAACCTTGTGCTTCAACGGAAAATCAAAATTACACAAACCACAAAAAATGTTTTCATAACTTAATTTTCGGGTGAATAGTATAAAAAATGTTTTTTTTTGTTTTTTATGAAGCCCTCTCCACACTGCGTCGCTTTGTAGCTAGTGAGCGCTTTCAATGGAGCCACTTCGTCATATCACGGGCAGGTGACACTACAATCTAGGTCTATAATAGACCGCCTATTATATATATAAGTACTACACAATCACTGTTCATGTTTATGTGGTTGACATGCTTTTATTTTCACAATGCCCGTTTTTTACACATTCAGGTTATGTTTCATAGGGATTTTCATAAATGTGTCACGCTGTCATTTAGTTTTCGATAAGAGTGGCCTTTTCGCGAAAACTGGCTTTAACATTTTTGAAATATTGTTGTGGATGAATGTGTCTTGGTACACCTATAAGTGTCCTTATTAACATGGTAATCACTTTAACCAGATTCTGCTCCTATCTGGGGTTAATTACCGATTTCCACAAGCAACGTTAAAAATATACGAATAAATTAAGAACAAGAATAAGATTTATTCATTTTGTATTATCAAATTGTATATAAAGTCAAACATAGTATTCTAGTACCAACTCTAGAATAATTAAAACGAGATCTAAATATATGCGCGACACAACGGAACCCCAACATTAGATTGACTTATGTAGCACATTTCAAACAATAATTAAACCACCCTTTACCTTTTACCCTCTCCACAGATGCAGTGCATTAGCTAGGCAGACGTATAATATACTTAGTGACACAACCGTGAACGTAAATCAGTGGCCATTAAAGACACAGGTGTATGTAATGCGCACGCGCATGATTGTGGTGTTATTTTAATTACATAATTTAGGGTAGAATTTGACAGGGTCACACCTTTATGTTTTTATTTGAAAGGTAGGATGGTTGTAGCTGAATGGAATATGTCAATCCTTGAAATTAGTATCTATGTTATGATTATTGATTTTTTAAATAATATTCACAATAAATTTATGAAAAACATCTATTACAATTATTATTTACTTCCTAGACTATACAGATAATATAATTATTATCTGTATTAGTAGATACTTGCAGGAGCCCAACAGAACAACTTTTCTGTTTCTCACTCATTACATAGCACGAGCAGAGATAACAGAAATGTCGCCATTTTGAATACCGTCATCTTGGATCTTTATTGAAACTGGTTATAATATTTTTACATACCGTTTGTTAAAATTTTAGTTTTGCTCCATAAAATACCAATATATACAACATGCAACCTAGTGCACTAAATAACACCAATAACAAACTTAGATCATTTTGCAACACTGCAAATTAATATACAATTTGCATATATTCAATACTATTGCAGTACCTAGTACTTGTATCATAATGTACATAGCACTAAATATCAAGCGTTTTAATTTATTATGCAAGTTGCGCAGTTTGTTGCGATGCGAAGACCAAGTTTCGATACAACGGGACCATAAATTGATAAGATGTGGTCCAACGCTATAGACATTAAATATATGTAACTAAGTGTGCCCTGTCTCGTGTTAGAACAGTTGCAGTAGCAACGCTGCTGACTCCGCACGCTATTTGAGATATCGTTTACTTATTACTGTCCCACTACTGGGCATGGGTCTCCTTTCATACCTAGAGGAATTTGGACACAGTCCACCTCGCTATCCAAGTGTGAATTGGTAGATACTTCATACATGTATTGGTAGGTAGTTTTGAAGGCGGTAGAACCCTTTGTGGTTGTGGTCCGGCGGCACCACCGCCACACCTTGCACTGCCTAATAACAGTTCTCAATAATAAAAGTTCTCAGGATTGTTTTTTTTTATGTGATGGAGTAGCAAACGAGCACGCAGTCCACCTGGTGGTAAGTGCCAACTGCCGCCCATGGACATTTGCAAACCACCCCAGATAAGACAAGATTCGTACCCGAAGTCGAGCACAGATGCATTACCACCACTGAGGACTAAGTTGGAATTTCTCGGAAAAGTAAGTCTTCCTTACCACACCCTACAAACCAGAAGACAGCAGCGCTCAACACTGTTGTTATTAGGCAGAAATAGGGATGACAGTGGTACTACCGGAGTCGAACCACAGAAGATACTAATAAACAAACGGACCAATAATTTGATCCATCAAGTCACATGTGCTCAAGTCTTATCTAATTCGAGGCGGTGTTCACACGAATCCATTGTCAGCACAAATTGATACGTTTGCATTTGATTGTAGTTTACTGGAAGCGACAAGGTGTTTAATTTTATTACTTTGTGAAAATAATTTACTCAAATGGATTTTAGTAGTACTCGGACCTCAATACCGATATTTATAGCACTGACCTAGCATCGCTTATTATATTGCTGGACCAAAATAATAAATTCTATTTTCTACCCCCATTTTAACTAATATACTAATACTTACTTCTTCATCAAAAATGAACGTCATTTGCTGAGGACTTTTGTCGTGTTGACAGAAGTTTTTAGTGCATCACCAACTTAAGAAGAGAGATTTAAAGATCCCACATTATAACATTCGGAGGATAAATCGACAACGAATGCTTTCCATATCCCATCATGGAGTATAAATTATAAAATTTCAGCAACCCTTTCTATAAGTTTGACGTAGCAAACGAACACGGATTGCAACTGATCGCAAGAGGTTACTACCACCCATGGGCAACAGTAACCAACTCCATGTATTCCAGTTATGATTCTAGCTGAAGTCAATCACCATGCGTTCCAACCCCCAAAGACTGAGATAGTCGCATTGTATGTAAGTCGGCCGATTACGCTCATGTCTCTTCTATTATCCATATATCCGTCACTGAGAAATGTCCAGGTGATGGCCCCGTTAACCAACGTTAACCGGATTAATTTGTGGGCGGGCGGCAACACGGGCGAGATTGAGCGAGATGTTGTTACTTCATTTGGGAGTAAGTGCTGACGTTTGGGAGATGATGGTCGGGATATATGGTGATAATAATGTATGGCATGTATTAAATTAGGCCACTTTAGTAGTTGAATTTTAGGGTCGACATTGTTGCTAAATTACTTTAAAAACGATGTCTACATACTAGGATTAAGTGTCGTGAGTGCCATGCACTCGAATACTAATCCACAAACGCCCAGATTCCAACAGAAATGTATACTTTAAATCTAAATTCACATTCAAGTAGTCATCTTAACATTATAAACAGACACTTCAATTTCATTTATCTTACATATAATTTTATGCCAACTTCAAAAAGGACCTACAAAGTGAATTCCTTTTAGTATGAAATTTATTGCCATAAACATAAGCTATCCGCACTATATTTTCACTCACGAAACCGTTGCGCTCATTACGCGATGAAAAGTGCGGCCGTAATAATTACGTGGCACGTAACGAGCGGCCATAAACATGCCGCGGCTAATTCAGTCCCAGGTGCATCGTACGTCGCTGTACTGTGCTTAGAACCTATCTGGGTAACCGTGCACTGTCCATTGTTTAAGACTTAGAGCAAATCAATTACCGTCTTATAGATTGATTCCACTCACATTCCCATTAGCAATCACATAATGGTGACTACGTAAAATCGCAGTTACGATCCATTTTTCTTACAATAAATAATACAAAATTATAGATTGATCAATACCTATTTCTTTGCTAATATTACTAAAAATTGCGGCAAAAAATTCTTGCTCTCTCTCTTACCATGTAGATTTGAAATTTATTAGATTTCAAATCTCTTAGATTTTTTCTTCAAAGAAAGTACAGTACAGTTATTAGTTTGTATATATTTTTTAATTTCACTCCCTAATTACGCGATGAAACATGCGGCCGTAATTATTACGCGGCACGTAATAAGCGGCCATAAACATACTGTGACTAATAAAATTCAACCCCAGGTGCATCGTACGTCGCAATGATACTTTGCGCTTAGAAGTTTAGAAACTACGTTCTAATATTAACAGTAGGCCTTAAAACAGTAGACATCATCCTTTTTAAGACCTGTGTAATATTAAACGAGCTTAGGAAAAATCCGTCACACTGCCTTATTGCAGATTCAATACTGACCAGCTAATTGTCAATATTGTATTGGTCATTATATTACTTAAACGCAGTAAAAGATTTCTATTTTGTTGTAAGTAAATTTGTGAAATAATACGTTTAGATACTATTTGTCTTTTTTTTATAATTTGCCATACCTTGCAGCTAGTTTTGCTGCAAAATTTTAATGTGCATATTTTTGTCATAAAAACTTATTTTTAGTATTTATACAATCTACTTATGTACTTGTTTGGTTATTAACCTTCATATTTTACGTTTTAACCGCGATGAAAAGTGCGGCAGTAATAATTACGCGGCGCGTAACGAGCGGCCATAAACATGCCGCGGCTAATTCAGTCCCAGGTGCATCGTACGTCGCGATGATACTGTGCTTAGACGCCGTGGGCGCGTATTACCCGTATTCATGACTTTGGGAATAAGTGGACAATGATGTGTAGGGTACCTGCGCGTATTATCGCAGCGGTAATATTGGCTTGAGATGAATTGCACGTGTGGGGACAACTGCGTGATTGATCTATATGTAATGCAACGTTCACATCCACATCAACCTTTGTTCTGCATATCGATTGCTTTTAAATTTGCGTCGTAATGTTTCGACTTATAATGTGTTTTTAATAGAGCTGAGTTATTAGCTTATTCAGCACTAAGTGCAAAGTCGAAGCTTGGAAATTCCTACAAGCAGACAAGTAGATAAACTTACAGTATAACCAGAATAAATCCCTAATTCAGCTTTTATACCTGCCTGGGAAAAATCCTGGAACTTCTACAAGGTAAACCATTTATTGACTATTGCGTGGATCATTTATTTAATTTCACCCCACTAAACAAGTAAGCCTAACCAAATAAGCATTTGATCCATTACCAAACTATTATGCTCACGTAATTATCTTAGTGTCCCTAGGTCAGCCATTAATCAGAGTCCATTCAGGACCTCGCCAATCTGTCGTGGGTCTGTGACACAATCATTTGTTACGGCCTGTAAGAAGTACGTGGGTTAGTCCAGTTTAACTTCTTACGCGTTGCTTAGTGGATTGACATGACGTCTCTGTGAAATAAATGGATACCGTAAAACACTTCGGTCATTTATAAATAAAACGACGTAACTTCGCAAATAAAATATTGAACCGCATAAAATTGTTGAACATATAAAATTTCGGTTTTATTTTTTAAACACGGGTGAAACAGCGAGGCTCAGCTAGTTAAAATATAGTATCATGTCATCGTCTATTGCTAATTATGAGATTATATTATACTACAAAAGAGATTGTGGGGCTCTCGGTCAATGCTGCAAGACGAGGTGACGTGGATTTACGTTATGTTATCCACCAATGCTTATCAAAACCAGCACGACCTTGAGTAATGATGAAAGCGACGGAGAAGATTGTAAGTTGGGCAAATATAATTTAAACGTGTATAAAGTGCAGATTTATAACTCACGGAATTCACCGTGCCAAACGCACTAGAGCAAGTAAACCTTTAATGTTCTTCTCCGTGAGGTCCTGTTTTTTTTTTTAGTACAGAAATCTTGTAGATGGCGCTTTTAATATTCCGCTCATCATATTTCTGCTGTTTGCATTCTTCAGAGATGATCTGGAGCGGGAAAACATTTTTGATGTTAATTCCTGACGTTACCTCATCGCTTATCTGAGCGAGGAGTAAGTAATCCTTCGTGTCAACGTCTGAGTGACGTCACCGCTGACATCGGATTACGAGTGACGAGGAGTCGCCGGCGACTCCAAGAACATTTTATTTATTTTTTGTTTTCTTTTTTAGAATAAGTAAAGCACATAGTGTAAACAAATCTGGTGTAAATGGAAAAATAGCCAAATTACTTACTTTTATTTTTCTATAAAAATCGAAAAAAAATATAGAGTTTTAAGAGCATCACTACAGCTTACAGAGGGCTTTTATTGCAGATAGTTTTCTGTTAAATTTCTTTCATGTTTTAAGAACGCATAAAGTACTTGGTGGTGAATATTAAGCCATCTGCCACATCAAGAAATGTTAAGCTCACACTGAATCTCAACAACTGTTAACTTCATTAAGTCAGTCATACTTGTCTTACTTACTAATATACGTAAATATGTGTTACTATTAGTGAGAAAGTCTTAGGTAATGAGCGACAGCAACAATTTATCTCAGATCTTAGCGACCCTAATCGCAACCGTCGTATTCTGATGCACCATTTAAAACACTGTATATTATGATAATATTTTTATGTAACAAACCTATTCAAACAATTACGTTCCGGAACTAGATCGCTATGTAAATCGAGATTAAACTACTTCGAACCGTTTCACACCAGCGTAAACCAGTTTAAGGCGGTTTGATCCGGCGCGCGCCGAGGCGCCAAGTTTGTTTTGTCACTTACTTCGGAGAGTAAGTTGGGCGTTTAGCGAGTTAATTGAAGAGAATACCTGTATTTGATATTCTATTAAGCTGTTAATAGGTATTTGTTCTACACTTAAATTGAAATGAGCTTATAAAATCATTAACATATATTATTTGTCTCATTCTAATATTCTGAATAAAGTCTGTTGCTGGACATAGCCTTTATCTTATTTGGTCAATCTATATGCCCAGCATTCAGTAATCTACAGTTCATCTCAGATAATTACACCAGGCAGACTCAGAGAGTCCTGGTTGCCTTTTATTTATCGCCTATTAATAACTCTTGTAATGGGATCAAAATCTATTGCCGCTTCTATTACTAATTCTAACAGCAGCCATAAATATTGGTCAGAATTTTCAAACATTGTCATTTCGAATTTCGGTTCACTGCAGTATGTAGCAGATCACTCTGTACTCGTGTCATCAAAGTTACCACCTCTCGGTTTCGTAAGACAGATTGGGCTAGATATGCTTGGGCTTACAAAGATGAAATCAATTTGTCCTGATCACAAAAAAAGCAAATTTTGTATGTGATCCGTAATTTCGATTGCAAGTCAAGCTTTGTCAGGGTATATGGTATTCCTCCGCAAATTAGTTTAAGTGTTATTTCAAATTAGCTCAGATACTTTCTATGTTTTTGATATTCTGAGCATACGTAACAATTATGCTTGGCGCTAAAAATAAGCATAAACTTCGCAAGTTTCGTTTTTCGACCGCTGTCGTGCGGTCACAAAGAGTTTTAGTTTACTCAGTACAACAATCAATAAACACTATTATTTAACTGGGCCCGAGTAGCCTCAAATTAATCTAACGCCTAACACACTACAGTTAGGATGACCATTCTTCATTAGTACAAAGGAACTCGCCTTTTGTCTCGCGTCCATTCATTTGTGATTGTTCACTACGTTGAGTGAGGACGGGCGGCTTATTCTGGAAACCTCTTGATATGTCACGTCAAGCGATGTCGCAAAATATTTTGTGATTAAGCACCTACTTTACTTATTTTCGGTTTGTTTTGTCTGTAATACATATTGTTGTATATAATAGCTATTGCAAAAAATAGGACTCTTTCCTGAAATCTAATAGAAATATTTTGCTTCCCAAAGATTAACTTGGAAGGTCTCTAAATGTACCTACACTTCTCCAAGCATTGTAGAACATAAAAAACTTGAACTTTGATGCCATCGTGGTTGAACTACAAATACAATTAGTCAATAATTCAATAGTTAATTTAACGTATACTAACTTTAACAATAGTTTATTAGTCTTAGCACCAAATAATAATGTTTAGTATTGTTTACAATATTTACAATTCATAATTCAAGTATGATTTTAAGTATTATAAGCAGTTAAACTCATTGCAAATTAACTACTACTAGTAGAAGCCAATAAAACTACAATAAAATATATTTTAATACCCCCTTTGCCTCAAGTATTACTTATAAAAAACACATATTTATCGTTTACCGTACTTGTACGTCACTTGCAACATTACAACAATAAATACAAAGACAATTAAATTCCCATGGAAACTTTACCGACTTTCCCGACCCTCCGTCACCAAAATCAACACTTACCAGAATAGGACTGTTGTCGGCTTGATCCCTGTCAGCAAATCCACAATACAGGCTGACTCGATGTCACCCTCGTCCCACAATGAAATGATTAATGGCGATCACACTTAACTATTGGGATGGGATTCGATTCGTTCTGCATTATTAATTAACTGCCACTGTTTGCTAATGTAAAGGTGACTTGTGGGAAGAATTTAATATATCTTACTAATATTATAAAATAGAAAGTTTATGTTTTTATAGGTGGTAGAACCCTTTATAGTTTGACTCCTGCAGCACCACACTTACTTCTGCCTAATAACAACAGTGTTAAGCGCTGCTGTCTTCTGGTTTTAAGGGCGTGTTAAGGGACGAGTCTTAACGAAGCATTCCAACTTGGTCCTTAGGGGTAGCAACGCATCTGTGGTCAACTTCAGTTGGGATTCTGGTCTTATCTGGAGTAGATGACAAATGTCCATGGGCGGCAGTTGCCACTTACCATCAGGTGAACTGCATGCTCGTTTGCTACTTCATTATGTAAAAAAAAGAAAGAGGATGAATCTTTGATGAAATGATATTTGTGACCTTTTCACACAAAAAAGGCTAAACAGATTTAGATTTAACTTGGCTCATACCTAGTTTATGAGCTGGATTAACACACTAGATATTGTTTCCCGTTGCAAGCGGAGTCTACGCGAAGGGTGCCGAGAGCAAAAGCTAGTCTGATATCTGCTTCTAGTATTTCAATTTAAGCCTCCAATATAGTAGTAGGTTCGCATACCAGCTTGAAGGGTGTGATAACCTTAGTCTACATAGACTAAAGGCAAACTGAAGTCATATGGTGCTCTAATTTAGCTTACAGAGGTAGCGGGGATTGTCTCAATAACATATCCATCGTCATTAGTGACCACTTAAAACTAGGCAATCTCACTTGAGTTTAGTAATGCCATATAATTAAAACCTTAAATAAGACGTAGCATCATGTGTAAATATGTATAAATATTACTTACTTCAAATCAACGGTACACTTATTTTTAATTAATATTTCTATGCGTTTCGTTGCAAAAAGTTGTCCAACGATTATAGCAAATAACCTTCAATAAGTCCCAATAGCTACGGAGCGTGTGGCGACATGAGCAAATATCACACAACACTAGTTCGAATAAGCATTAAAACGTTATGCTTTGTGCACACCACTAAAATGTTAAAAATACAACCCTATTCCAGCGTGTACTACGACCACACGATGCAATGATCCAAGACAGTCCGCCACGCTGCATTTAACCTGGGACCATCTTTACGACGCACCGTTTGGGGACATTTGCGATTCCATTGCGGACTGACATTTAGCTAAAAGGGTAACCGATAATTGTTCCCGTTTTTACCCCAAACGCTCTGAAAGTTGGTACACGAAAGTTAAGTATAGTATAGCGATATGGCACGAAATGTTTGTAGTGTTTATACTATTTTCGTTTATAGAAATTTCAAAATGCAAGTTGACTTAGTGAAAAATAAAGCAAATGTACTCTTTGAACTCTTTATAATTAAATAATAGCAATAATAACTAAGCAATATTTTATTACAACGGCTTACCTCCTTATTTACAACTAGGAGGATTTATTTAAATCCATATCAATATAACTTGTCTATATTAAATTTTAATTACAGCTCTAATTAGCTCAAAGGCACTTTAGGTTGACCCGAAAGGTCGTTGAGCGTCGGTCATGTCTAAGAAAAAATGCACTGGGTGATCCGATCGTTTGGTATAATAACCTTAAAAAGTTAGTAGAAATCCACTAGGTTCGGAAGGCACAGAATCGTGCAGGGTACCGACGAATGCTAATAAGATAGACCTTGGTTAAAAATACTTTGACAATGTAAATCCACATCAATTATAATATTGTTTTCGGAAGCAGGCGGTGAGGCACGTGCACCGCAAAGCAAAGTGGCGCGAAGTTTGTGCGCCGGATTGCACCGGATTACACCGGTTCGCGTCAGCGCACGCTGGATATAGGGTTGTCTGATTTGCCTATATTTTCTAAATCCATTAACATATATATTAAACTACATTTAAAATTTCTATCCGTGATTTCAAAATATCTATCTGGACAATATCAAAATTAAAAAGTATTAATTTTTTATCTATTTAGCTTACATTAACATAAAAGTCTTTCCCACTCAGTGGTATAAATAGATATAAAACTTATCATACATCTATTGTTCTTCAAGAGTTGTGTGGCACGTTGACTAACTTTCTTTAATGGAATATTTATTGAATATTCTAGTGAAAAGTGTACAAAAGACACAGTATACCTTAGAAATACTTAAAACAAAATGTAAGTCATATTTTGTTGAAAAATATTAAGCCGCAATGGCAGCCCTAACACAAAACCGGTTGAAGCCAGTTAGAGGCGGTTAGAGGCAGTTAGTCAGGTGAGATCCGCGGTGTATAACTGCGGCAATATTCGCTAGTTTTGATTTTAAGCTCGTTGGCTTTGTTTATTGGTTTTGTGCTGCTGCAGATGAGATTATCTGAATTGAGTACCATTCTAACGGTGCTTGTGCATTGCTTTGATTACTGTTTGGTTTTGTTCGATATATGTTTACATCCTAGTATGTTTATGTTCGAATTAGCAGGGTGAAATGGTAAAGAAGTTATTATACATTACAACACTTAGCAGTAATGACTTCTGTAAGGCAAAAAATATACCATTGTTTCCTGTCCAGATCAGTCTAGATTCAGACAATTGTAAATCGTACAAAAGTAGTAAATTATAAGAGCCTGCAAATAAATTTACGTAAACTAATTTTTATTATTGTCACAAGAACTAAAATAAAACTAAAATGAAACGTCATCTTACAGACTTTTGAACATTCAATACAAGCATTTCCAGTATGAAAATCCAATTTATGCGGAAAGACAGAAGATTTGGGCATTTATTCATTGCTTATTTCAAGTAAACTGTAGTAAAGAAAGACGGAAAATCAAACAACTTGTAACGTTAACTACGACCGCAAACCTCAAAGACACTTTAACCTCTGCCACCGATTTTTCTCAAACGGTCGCAGTCTAATTGATTAACAGTAAGTCCCGAGCCGCAGTACAAATTGCCGACGCCATATCTCAAGACGACAACGGCCTATCAATAAGCCCGAGCCTTGCCAATAGTCGGGTGTAAATTAAGACGAGCAATTTACGAGCGCGCTGCCTCCAAGATGTGTTGTGGCTGTCGGGCGCGTGTGTTGGGCCAGATCGATGGGCCGTGTTCCTGCTTTTACGACTTAGGGCCTTAAGATGAACATTACTCGATATCAATAGCGATCGCCCATTAACAACTGCCAGCTTAACTCCCTAAATTCAGATCTAAATAGCTGCCGGATAAATCTGTGACGACTCGTGGCGTAGTGGTCTGACAGACTGGATTCTTATTGGATTCTCGGTCAAATAGACAAATAAACAACGGATTTAGATGTTTTTTATAGGCCTAAGTGTTTTTTATATCCAACTTTGTTATTTGTGTGTGTTATACATGAACAAGGAGTCCTACTAAGATGATATGAACTTTCAATGTCAGATAAAAACAAGATTGATCACTATCGGATTCAAGCTACAAAATGAAAATACCACGATTTCTTAGTTAAAAATGGTTGTGTTTATCCTACTATAATACAATATAATCGTTTGAAAATATCAAATCTGATATTTCGGAATACTTAAAACCTGGAGATTGACCAACAGTTCAAACTAAACAGCAGACCCCCAGAAAATCAATAAATATCGTTGTCAACAAAATAAATTATCAATGAATAAATATTGTTATTTTGTTTGGGATTATGAATATAAAGCTATAATTAATTTATTATTTACTCGCACTACCAGTTTCACACTAATCGGTCTAATCCTAACGACTCTGAGACACCATCAATCCACCTCGATTGTGGTCGTCCTGTGAACAAAGCCCTTAAATCAATGGGTATTTGTGCAGGTACCGGCGATTTGATTTAATATAATGGCCATATGAGCATTAGACGAGCAATTGGTCATCAATTGTGCAGTTAATTTACAGTAAATACTTGCTGATCCGCAGCCCGATAACATCTTGTCTCTTGTTATCGCTATTATAGGTGTGGAGCTAGAATTTGAATATATATATATTAATTTATCAACTCCAATAACACTACTAACATGCCTTGTCATGCAATACTGTAGCATAAAGAGTGTAACAACGCTCCTTTGACTATCCTTAGGTAGAACTTCATTCTTGCTTGAGGTTGATTACAGACGTTCGGGAATGACGACGAGTTATCAGACATGCTTATTCTTATTATTTTAATTTCATAAAAATATAAATAATTTGTCTATCGATCACAACTATAAGATAACTTCTTGAATATCTTAGGATATAATAAATGTTACAAGTTAAGGATATGAAAAAGCGTCCTCCTGAAAGTTCATGATTTACCAGATATCAACTCATACAATCAACTACGAAGTGTAGATGTCTGGCAAATTAAGATGATCTATGACACAACATAAAACAGAGAAAATAAACTAGAACTGTTTTAGAAATAGTTCAAATTTAGTTATTTATATTTTAGTGATACAAGTACAAACAAACTTAAAAATCGTGCTCAACAGTAGCGGTTATTTATCTGTGTCGTCATCATATTTCTTTACTACGTACATAATTAAAAGTAGTTAGCACAATTACTCACATCATACTTATTTGAAAAACAATAGCGCTAATACACAATTAATTAAAAAGCGATCGTTGGACTATGAAAAAAATTATATTAGTTGAACATTGAACAGGTTTCCACCACCGGCAACCAGGCCACCAGTTTCATTTAATACAATGACGACATTAGACTGTTAACTGGTCAACAATTCCGTAGTTAATTTACAGCGAATACATGATCCGTCGTCCGACAACATCTTGATGCTACTGCTATTGTTAACTAAGCCAATAAAATAAAATTTAAATTATTTGTGCATTGAATATTTTAAAATTTTGTGAGATAACAAAGTTCTTCTAGCTAAGTTAACTACGGTTCGAGATTGTTAAACACTATATTATACTTAATGTATTGCATACTTTAATAGTGATACTCATTTAAGACGTCATTAAAAATGATTGCAAAGTATGATAACTTTATTAGCATTATTTGTGACGTCTTGTTGACGTCTGTGGAGCGATAAAAGAAAAATACATTTAAAAAAGTCAATCTCTAGTTAATTTCTAAATAAGATATACTAATGTTATTAGATTATTCAGGTATAATTTGCTAAAGTTAGATTTGTTTTACACTAAGCTAATTTATAACTAGTAGGTATATCAACTTTACTTTATAATATTTATTTAAACTTGTTGTTTTTAATTATAGATCATAATGATCTATTAGCTGAGCAATTGTAATTACTTTGTGAAATACTCTTCAAATGGTTAATATTTTTTTCTTATTCAAAAATGTACGAACTCATTATAAATTACGTATTCTAATAGCGTAATTACTGTTTTAATTAAGTTTTGTATTTCACCTCTGCTGAT
>DWRA01001518.1:0-16741 GCA_018250295.1 Spathilepia clonius
ATTATTTCACAACGTTTCGCAACATTTACTGCAAATTTACGCGCATAAAGCAGTTATCTAGCGTGTTATGAACCGCTTAACGAACAAATTTGTAAACAAAACCCGTATTAACAATTTATGATCGATCAAAATTTACGAGCACTGTCTATTCCTGGCGGCTCTGGTACTGCACCTACTCGTTTTTGTATATCAGAGCGTGATCTTTAAAAACTACAGTTTAAGAGTCAAAGTTGTTTGAACGCAACTTTTTCTTAAAATGCAATTGCTGTTTGTAAACTTTTAGATCCTATTTCTATTGTTAGCGCTACTGTTGTAACGACCTCTACGTACGTTTAAACTAAATGTTTACTTAACGTTGCAGTAATACAATGTTGTAAACCATAACAATATGCTTTGCTACGATAATGTGCACTCTTATATTTGTGGATGTAACGTATTGGAATAATGGTAAGTGAAACTAATTTCAATTAGCGTTAGATTTTTTTTGGTAACCACTGTCGTCCAGTGACGAATGTAATCAACCCCAAATAAGATCAGTCCTACCAGAAGTTTAGCAGAGCTAGAGTGTTGCAACTCAGAAGGTCTAAGTTGAAATGCTTCGTGTACCTCTTTCTTACACCCTATTATTATAAGTCGTAGTTTCTTGTACGTAACACATTATATAGCTACACAAGTGCAAGTAAGCTCCCGAGTAGTAATATTTACGGCGCCGCTAATGTCTTTAGCAATTGAAAACAACTTAAAGGTCTCAACAAACACCCAATCGGCATATCACGCGCGGCGCGATCGTTTTCCTCTCGGATATCGCTCGGGGCACGTATTTTTCTCATAAATAGAAACTCAAACAGTGCCATTATAGATAGGAAATTGTCGCGGCCGTGTAGGGTAAAAGGCACGACATCTGACGCGTTCGTCCGACCCACTTTCCAACGGCGCAAGTGACGAGCGCCGGACGACTTTCACGTTATATTGGAGCAACAAAAACGTGTCGCGATTTCCTTGATGGATTAATTGTGACAATTTATAGGGCGATGCGAAATGTGTCGTGTTTTTTCGCTTGGAGTTATATTTCATTCCATGTGTCTTGTAAGGTGTTAAGTAAAAGGAAAATGGAAATATGAAATACCGGGTTACAATGTTGATTTAACGAACAAAGTAAATTTGACAGTAATCACCACGGTAATCTGATCTGTAAGTTACAAAATTATATCGGCTCAGCGTAGATGATGAATTTAATTGCTTACCATGGGTTTGGAGCGTTGATTATGTGTCTTCATATGGTTGTTCATTTCACACAAATGCACAAGAGATTTCGCGGGGACTAATTTTTTCTACTTAGTTCTTTTCATGCCTTGTCCGTTATGATATTGAACTTCTCCCTAATAAATTATAATTCTAATTCAATGTAAGACGATATCACTTGTGGCACTCGTCGCTACCGTGTAGCGGCGTGCATTTGCTTTCTATTATCTCCCTTTACACGCTTCACTATTTGACATTTTGTATTTCTATAATTATCGGGCTCACGCACTGGAAACTATTTCATATACCTAAGTACGAGCCACGAACACTACACACATACGCACACTTACAAGATAATTAATACTGCGCTAACTATTTAATTAACCTTTGCGTCTTGATATATTCTACAATAAACTTTACAAACCTCAATTTATATTAATTAACATTCTCCTAGAGGGGACATTAAGATTCCTTATATTTGAAGTATATCTAAATTAGCAGTAAAATTATATAGTGTTTACAAAACATTATCTATGATATAATCGATTGTAGTTTCTCTAGAAACCTCAAGAGCACCTGGTTCTGGCTGTGTCACTCGATCCATCAATCAGCCGCGAAGTAAAGTTGCCACTGCAAGCCACCGGATTAGCTGTAATAGGCAACTGTGTACCTCGCTGACACTTCAATATACATACACTCACAAACAATTCTCAACTCTACAACCAAATGTATAGATGCCAAAAATGTTTGCATCTTTTCGACATATGGCATAATAATTCATGTTTGTTATAGAACAAATCGCGATTAACACGTGACAACAGATGGTGATCTTGCCTTATAAGTGCCGCGGTTATATTAGATAGCGCGAATAGATGAAGACGTAAATTGTGCGCGCAATTTGAATGTTGAAATAAATTGCATGGCCGTTAAGTCATACAAATAATTAACGTGGTCGGCTTAGAAATCTCATCATGCGGAAACCAGTTTTAGTCAGATTAGGTATCATCGCCCTTATTACCCGCGAGGCCTACTTTAAGGCTACAAATTCGATTAGCAAGCTTCCTGTTCACTCATTTTCCACGCGAACTGATTGTATCGGCAAATATTGGATGAAAATCGCCGATTTCCTGTTTGTACATAAATTGTGATTGCATTTCGATATTACGATTGCGAAATTTCGAATGTTCGATCGTAGCTCAAAGGTTAAACGATTTGGAGCAATATTGTATGGAACTATAACCGATGCTTTTGTGCAAAGGAAAAGTAATCAATCATATTTCATGATATGATATCTTTTTAACAGAACTTCGTAATGATTATATAAGTTTGTATCATATGTTAATTTAACTTTACAGACTTCAAAATAAGAAATGAATAAAAGATAAGTTTCGGACTAGATTTTGATACGGAATGTGTAACAAATTGTGTAATGTAGTTAAAGTCAAGAGTAGTTTATATAGATTAGCGTATCGTATTAGCTTTAAGAGTTTTATAATAACGAAACATTTGTAAATAAGCAAAAATAATCGAAAGAGTATTTTAAAATGATTATGAAATTGCAATTATACCCAGCACAGGATTAGATCCCGGAAATCTAGCGCTAATCGTGTAGCAGAGCTAGTTAAAATTAACAGCAATTACGAATACCTACAGCTACAAAAAGCAGGAAAGTCTGACTCCTATACGTGGAGCATGAAACAGAAAACTTGTACTTGTTCTCGAGGAAAAGTCAGCAAGGGTCCATGCGCACTTTATATTAGGAGCTTGCATAGACAAATACGACGAGCGATTCGTGATGGCTTGCGGATAATGTCAATTAGTGGTACCGCAAGCGTCGATCGGTCTTAATCGAGTCGCGTATATGGAGCGTGAAAGTGTTGCATAAAATAATTACGGCAACAAACGAGGGGATTTACGCCTCATTAGCCCGTGGCTAGGATGTGATTGATGGGTTCGCTCGGTGCTTGCGGTCGTGCCCTACGTCGCCTATGTTGCTGGGTAGGCAGCCAAGACGTTCTATTCGATTTAAAGGCACAATCTCAATTTTCGTAGTAGTGCATCGTTGTCTCGTATCTATAAAGGAATGAGATGTAGGTGGAATGAAATGAGATTTTGTCTAGCGTATAAAAACTGGACGTATAAAAATACGTATAAAAACTGGATTTGTAGCCAATATTCATGACTTTCTGTTAGTCCAATCAAAATGCTATCATAATTAAACCACTATACAGATGCATCAAAATATCAATTAGCTACACCCCTTACACTTATACTTGAGCAAAAAATAAAAGCAAATTATTACCTTACAAATAGGTCTTTAAGCGTGTACTGTTTACTATCGTATCGAGACTCTTAATTGTTAAGCCTGTTAACACATGTGCTCGAGTACAATACAACATTTTTGCATGCTCAATTTTGACATAACACGCCTATTCAGCTATTGTATACAGTTCGCGGGTCGTCGACCTATGGTTACGTAACCAAATAGTTTACCTACATAACGCGTATACGTATAAAAGACGTAAGTGACATACACAAGAATAAACTTAAATTTGTATCGAACCCATCTAGATATGTTTAGTAAACGTTTGATACTTCAAAATCGATATATAATATACAAGATAATAAGTTGAGTTTATGTTACTATCATGCTCAAATTGGCATTGAGTTAAAAGGTAGATCAGTCCTTTTAAATAAAAATATTTTATACTTTTTTAAAATACATACCTACTACTACCCACGCTATATATTGTACCTACTGATTAAAAATGTATTCTTATCCTAATAGACTTCTGACTAATCTTACTCGTAAAATGTCAACGCTCTTTCTGTACTTACTTTTTTATCAATGAATGGGTAATCACTTCAAATTCTACTAAATAATATTCCATGTATACAAGAACATATATTAAAGTTGCTGTAAAAAATATAAGAAGTAATGCTGCCGCCTTCACATATAGCATAATCGGCACTTACACTATTTCGACACGCAGAAAACGTGTATCTGATTTGCTAATACCCAGAACAGACGCCCACACGCATCTGCATAAACATGATGTATCGTACGCGAACATTGTTAAAACATGCAGATGAATGGATATCGGCTATCAGATGTATCTAGAGCCAGTAATCCGCACGCTGGAATTGACTATGTTGCCAGGATTATACACATGGACTATAGAGATAACGCACAACCCTTTGTGGTTAGACATCGGCAGCACCATCGCCCTGCCTATTTCTACCAAATAACAACAGTGTTAAGCGCTGCTGTATTCTGGTTCGAAGGGTGTGGTAAGGGAAATATACTTATCCGAGGCATTAAGGCTCAGGGGTAGCAACTCATATGTGGTCGACTCCAGATACGATTGTAGTCTTATTGGGGGTAGACTACAAATGTCCATGGGCGGCAATCGTCACTTACCGTGACGTGAATTGATATAATTTATCATGCAGAAGCAAAAAAGCAGAGGTGTATAGGATACGTTCTATTTCCAAGTTACAAAGAGTCTACATGCAAATCAAACTGGCCATTGGAATAATTCCGCTAAACTGAATGCTCTGATAAGCTTAAACTAAAGCCGAAGCGGCCACATTTCGTTGAAAATTATGGTCGGCACGCACTAGCGACCGCCCGCTGGTCCGCGTGGGCTCTCGCTGCTCTGTTTGTTTCTCAGACGGTAACACACAGATGTTGCGCCGCGATACGTCAGATGTGACTTACATTGTGGTTGCAGTTGATTGACTTGCGCTCTTACGACACGCGCGTTGCCTACGCGTAATGAGAGCGAGTTGCGTTGCGGAGATAGGTGAGGAAGGGTGTTGGGTATAGGTGTTCGTAAGCACACAATCACTTTCGTTCGTGACCTGGCATTTTGTTTATTTTTTCGACGTATGCATGATTGTTGATTATATGGTAGTTCTCTTTTTATTGATTTTGTATTGGATATTTTATAAATTCACAATTGTCCAATGCCAGACATGTATAAAATATCCACTGTGAAATTTGTGACATTTATTCCGGATAAAGCCAATTTTAAAGCTAATTTATTTTGTCCACGTTGAGTTGGAATACATACGCTTAATGATATCATTTATCAAAGGCTTTTACAACAAAATCCTATGAACGGATAAATTGTTATAATTGAATGCTTCATTAAGAACTGCCTTTCGTTGAGTATTAATTGAGTGACTGTTACCTTTTCTCGTGAGAAAACAGTATATTTAATCTACAAAGGAAATAGCTAACATAATAATTAAAATAAAATCAACCACAGCGCCCAGTAACCGGTGGGTGGCTTGTATATTAATTGTATTAAATTATCTTAAATTCACTTGAAACTATAGGTATGAGATCAATTTACTTATCAGTTTATTCATAATATTACCATAACATTACCCTATGTAAATAGTCATTATGCGTGGCGTTACTTGCGTATACACTAATATGTAAAGAACGCTTTAAACTAACAAAAAATAAATAGAATAAATCAAAATTTAAACATACTTTAGGTGATAGGATAGAAGGTGGTAGAATCCTTCGTGGTTCGACTCCGGCAGCACCACTGCCACACCTATTTCTGCCTAATAACAGCAGTGTTATGCGCTACTGTTTTCTGGTTTGAAGGGCGTGGTGCGACAGACTAACTTATCCGAGGAATTCCAATTTTGTCCTCAGGGGTAGCAACGCATTTGTGGTCGACCTCGGGTAGGATTTTAGTCTTATCTGGGGTCGATTACAAATGTCCATGGGCGGCAGTTGCCACTTACCATCAGGCGGGCTGCACGCTCGTTTACTACTCCATGAAATAAAAAAAATACCTAGTCTTATAATATAAGTCAGCCTTTTTAAAAATGCCTATTCGGAATGTGACGTGTAATGAAAACTATTTTGGTAATAATATGAATGCAATGCTATACCAACGAATATATGAAACAGCACAGTATTATGAATGCAGACCACTTCATTTCTGAAGCACCATATTTTCCACGGGTCATATGAAATCGCAGTATGAAAATCCTAGCTCATTTGAAAACCTACTTTAGAAATAGCTTTTCATCGCGCTTTTCAATTTTGCTATTATTTTACATTTGTTATTTCAGAAATCATGCGTGGTTATTAAGAGTTCATAATATGCAGATTTCTATTTCATATTTCAGCGGCATAAAAAACTTCCTCGACACTTACAGTATTAGGAAAAGAAGTATTATGACCTAAAGAAATATAAGATCGTTGGTGTTGCTATTATGGGTTCGGCTCTGGGGATACCATCCATTAACAGTAGTTCCAACGTAGTCCTCAGAGGGTAGCAACGCATTTGTAGTTGAACTCAAGTAGAACTCTAATATTATATAGAGTTGATTACAGATGTCCATGAACGGTAGTGGTGACTTACCATCAGATGGACTACATGCTCATTTGCTACGTCTATACAATAAAACTTCATAGAGAGTTATATGAACTACTAAACCAAGCATTCAGCTTAGATTTTCGATTTGAAGCGGTACTTTATACCAATACAGTATAGTGTACCGAGAAATCACTATTTATATTATACAATCAATTCTGTGCGCTTATACAGACAGTGGAAGATAATAATTTCCTTATATCGCCACAACGACACATCTGATGCCCCCACGTCGCAACAAAAGGACCTTTAAGCTTAAACACGATTCGGTCCGTTTGCCCGCGACATATAAATTATTCAAAGGCATGTAAACACACACCTTATAAGCGCATGACCTGTATCGTGACACTTTATCTATTCCCAGTCCCAAACAAGTGTTTATAATGAAGACATTAAAATTCTTGGCCTTTTCGAGACGCTAGAAACACTGTTAGTGCTATATGTATATGCACTATAAATATTCAATTATTTATGGGGGCTTTCTCGACGCCAGATGGTCTGCCGTGCTGACCTTACGCGGTTGTGCAATGTCGTTCCGCTCGTCCACCAAAACTGTATTAAATATAGATGTTATCTGGATAGCGTTTGGGTTTCGTTAATCGCTTTCGATATTCTAATAATGTTTCATGTTTCCCACAGTGAAAGCCAGAGCAACTGTCGTGACAAGTGCCTGGCTTTATAATCATTATAATCACGTCGAGAGCAATTTCAAGATGAGTTTAGTTTCTTTTCATATGTCAAGCTTTCAATTTTAATCTGAGTTTATTTACATTTCTAAAAGTTTCTATGATCGATCTCAAATACTATTCGTTATTTACTTATATACACATGTACATATAGGTATGTATACAAAATCACGTTCTTACGAAGCTTGTTAGTTACTCCTATATTCAAAGAATTTCAATTAAAACGTGAATGTACTCGTGTCTAGTGTTTCGTTACGAATCGTTATGATATGTACTTCTCGTCTGGGATCACATCCCCTCGTTAGTCAGAGCAAACAAATAATTAAAGCAATCACCACAAGCACCGTTGGTAATAGCGAACTGTAAGAAAAAATCAAAACGTTGCATAATAAAAAGTTTTCAATCAAGCGCCCCGTTGATTGGCACCAATCAGTTGCCGAACAAAAAATAACATTAGCTGGCAATTGATGGCCGCCAGACAAATCCACATCGTTTAATGTGAGAACGATGTTTATTCTTTTTACGTGGTAGGCATGGCAATATGAGAAGGATGACTCTATTTTTCCACTAAAAAATGTTTTGTCGATATTAACTAATTACATTGATCGATCTCATACCTACACCAGAAAATCAACACTCGACTTTTTGTTGCATTCACATTTTTAAATAATAATGGCTAGCTACTTTTTGGTGTTGATATTTTTTTGTCGACTTAATTCGTGGACAGAAGATTGAACTTATTTTTTTGTGTTATCTGCCGGAAATTCTTTTTTACTCCCGTATTCCCAGAACAGTAAATAAAATAAATAGATAAATACGATTTTTGAGAATTGTACCACCAGTTCCATGTTTTTAGATAGATTCTCAAATCTTCGATGGATCAATTTTGAAATCGATCTGTTTCTAGAAGAATTGCCAACCCTGTAACATGGGTAAATAAAGATTCGCCCGGCGCCGTGTTGTGTCGTCTACGGAGATGTGAAATGGCGGATTCCGAGATTTCGCACGCAATAAAAAACGTTGGCACGTTGGCTCCGGCGGGATTTCGATAAAGCTTTATAACATATTGTGTTCGTCATTCGAGCGTACGTCATCATGTTTCTCCGTTTTAATTTGGAATGGTCTCCTGGATCGCGGAGCCGTCATTTATATGTCGCAAGTTTGACGGTTTACGAAAATTCATCGGATATTATTTGTGAGTAACGATAGTACTTTATTAGTATTCAAGTACGAATGATTACTTGAGTACTAAAAAGATACATTTGCCTTTTATTTTCAATAACAGGTATTCGTTAATTGAAGCAGGTAGTTAATACTTGGAAAAGTATTTATCGTGAAAAAACTGAACAACAAACGTAATATCATCTATACAATGTATATTTATAATTAAATCCATCTTTCTTTGCTCTATAAGAAATGCGTATCAATCAAAAAATACCACAGCGTCGCGGACCAGAATAGTTTCGCGTAACCGTTGCGTAAATTATACGTCGGGTAGCCCTCATCCGCAGTCCGACTACTATTTTCATATTGACAACCGACAATACGATCATACGTTCTAGACTAGAGGTTCTCAAACTTTCTTATCGCTGACTTTAACCATTAATAATTATGGCACTATCGAATATTTTCAGAGTAGTTTGAAACAGACCAATCAAATAGGGCATAAATTTGAAGTAATTATTATTGTAGTGCAGTTAGTAGGTTTTGATTTTACTTTAAATCATTAGAAGACCATAAATCAGTTGTCGCTCCTTCAACACTCTTTACCGCCCACCTTGTAGGCCTACTACTTCCCCCTACGGAAATGTGACACTTTGAGAAAGACTGTTGTAGACCGTGGCGTGAATCAACGTCCGGTAGGTATTTGCTTTGGAGATTCGCCAAAGCTCGGAAACAAGCGAAAAACGCGGCGACCTTGAGCCGGTCGTCAAGTTCTGATTGACGGTTCTCCATCACACCACACAGCATGTAATGGCTTGGTGCTAATAAATTTCACGCACGCAAAGAGACAGCATGCGCATGGAAAGCAGCCGTACATTGTTTAGTTAATTTTACGATATTCAACCATTCTTTCATGTCTATTGCTAATAAATGTAGTAATTATTTATGTCAATCAACATAATTATAGTAACAAACAGGCATAATCTACTCAATTTGAAGTGTTACTTTAACAAGTGAACAATGTCGAACAGAATTAGGCACATTTAATATAGTTGGTCTTTATTGGGGAAAAACAAAGTACACAATTTTTGATTTAGCTATATTTTTTTTATTATTTATCTTACTTGAAGGACTGTAAAAAAAATATTATCTTAGCTTTTTTAAACATTAATTCCTTGTTTGACACATATCGTGAAAAAAGCGAACACTATCTAGCCAATAGCTACATAATAATATTTTATTTTATTTTATTAATATTGCTAGGCAACTTAGCCAAAGTATACTAATAAACGAAGCGTAATAACTGTTATCTTAATACTATAATCACGCTAACTTTCAGACGTAATTACAAATGCTTGCAACGAAAACTCCATTTACGACCCCATGACACCTCACAGTATTTCGGTCATTAATCAACTCTTGTTTAATTAAACAACGGCATGAAAACGACTATTGAGCGAAAAAAAAACGTAATGAATCGACCTGTCAGTCGCAAATGTTCCTATATGGCGAACTAAGTCGTTCTAACGACGACGGGGTAACGACCCGCGGTCGTGATCCATTTTATCAGTTAATCATTGGACGAGCCGAATGAGTGACGTAATCGATCCTTTGTTATCCAATTTTGATCGACATTGTTGGCTTGGGCTTAGCTAATTATAAAATACAATCAAATAAGATTCAATCGGACACGGTCACACTATGATACAAAGGATTGACGCAGGCTTATCTAAGTAATACAAATAAATAAAAAACAGAGTACATGTGTGATTTCAAGGTAACTGTCCAGTAACAAGTGGAGTCTGTGGTTCGAATGCAGACTCAAAACTACCACAGCTATTATTCCCTTAAAACAACAGTTAAGCGTAGCTATCTTATGAAGATTTTCTATTTAAAATGTGAGTAAAATAACATATTGCCACTTTTTCGCTTCGTGTAAAAACACAAAAGTGCGTGATAGCGCAACATAAATCAAAAATTATGCTATAAAAGTCAATATCGTATTCCAGTAACCGAAATTTGAGTAGCAACAGCCACGAACTTGTACACGCAGTGTGGCCCGGTACGTATCAGGTGGTTATAAAGTCCGAATCGAAAGTAATTTAACGTCGATAACGATCTTAACTGACCGTTCTAAGGTCAGTACTCACCGAACGAATGTTTTATGCACGAGTTGGTAGGTAGGTAAGTTTTACATGCGGTGACATTGACCGCAGAAAGTTCGCGTTGCGTCATACAGCATGAGGCCGCTTTGCGTAACCCGGTCTCACGACTACACCATTTATTACTATTTTTATGACTCACGTTACGCGTAATCCCGAAAATCGTCCGATTGTACATGGCTGATACAATGACGATAGAGATTTGTTTGTACGAATGTACAAAATCGTAATAAAACTTTGTTTTAAAATAATAGCAAATATGTTCGACTATACACTACTTATGCAAGAATGATAGAGCTTTGTACGATTCAGCAGAAATTGTAATATATCTTAAATTGCCGATATTAAAAAGCCGCTATTTAAAGCCGTCGAAGCATTGGCGATTCCTCTGGTGTTGCAAATGTCCATAGGCGACGGTGACTGCTTTCCATCAGGTAGCCCGTCTGCCTTTTCGTCAGGTTAAACTATAAAAAAAAATTGCAGCAATTTCATAAACTATCCGAAACTCTACTGTTGCAATACTAATAGAGCTTCGTATAGAAGTATAGAAATCATAAAGTGACTTTACTTGCAACCACCTAAGAAATTTGTCCGATTGTTCATGACTGAGGCAATGACAATAAATGGTTGTACGAATATATAGAAATGATAATGAAGCCGTACTCATAACGAAATAGTAAGATAAATGAATATTTTGATGGTGATGTAGATTAATGATCGTGCTGTATGGCACTAATCTGTCGCTTAGCGCTAATTCGCTAATTGATGATTTGCATTTTGAATTCATTTATTTGCTGTGTTAATACCTACTCTATTGATGTAACGTCTTAACAGCTTCTTAGTGATAATAGTAATCTTGGAAAATGCTCAAACTAGTAATAGAAGAGAATCTACCGTTAATTTTCGGAGATTTATGTCTGTATTCGGTAAAATTACTGCGATAAGTCTCCTGGGAACCAAAATATAGGTCAAACTTTTCCGACAAATCTTACATAAATAAGCAATTGTCGAGCAAAAAATCGTTTTAATGAAAGTTATTACAGTAATTTCGTTTTTATAACGGCGTCTTATAGAAGTTGAAATATTCGTCGACAGATGGTTCTTATAACTCAAGATAGCTTTTCTAACGTTAGGATGCGTAATATAAAACTATCCAATTTTTGCCTACCAAATCTTTAAATTGCACTTTTTTGCTTCCTTAAATAGCCAAATGTTGTACCGCGTTCAGCAAAAATTGGTAAAGAATAGTTATCATTAACGGACATGACTGACTACTGCGTTTATATAGTTTGCGGTACCTATTACTAGGATTCAAATCCGAACTTCCAGCATGAAGACGAAATTCGTACGTTCGATTCTCCAATCCATCATATTATTATACAAAGCAATAATTGCATATTATTATAAAAGCAAATTGACGACCCGCGTGGCGAGGCGGTCACCATACCGGTCTGACACGCAGTGGGTTCGATCTCCGGTCAGACAGAAATCTGAATGATGAATTTAGATTCCTGTTCTGGGTCTGGATGTTTGTGTATCAGTCTTTGTGTGTGTCCATGGCACCTACGACACAGGGAAACCTACTGTGGGGCTGTGAGTGTATAAAGCGTTTATAAAAAAAAAATAGTAATTCTGTCTATCCGTTCCTAGTAAGTAATTCCTGGTTTTCTATACTAATATAATTAAATGAAAACTGTAATCGATGTGGCGGTGGTCCTACCGGATTCGAACTACAAAGAGTTTTACCGTCTATAAGTTAGTTGGTATGTGATAATTTAACTACACAAACGAAGTCGCGGTTATAACTAGCAAAATATAAAACAATAAAATATTCGTGGTTCAACCCCGCGGTTTGCATAACTTCTCCGCTCTCATGAATCATCCGCGTAGATGAGATATGGCGGCCATTCATCGTTTCTACAATCTACATCGCGGTTCACTCGGAATGCTTTATTTGTTCGCCAGTTTTACTCGCACTTGTTACGATCAGCTAATGTATTTTAGTCAGGCTGTCTGTAAAATTGTTTTATAAACTTTTGGGTGAGCCTAAGTAGGTAGAGTCCACTAGTGATATAACTGGACTCCACCGTACTGTACCGTTTGGTGGATAGCTACGGTTTAGTGACGAACCCGTATCTATTTTCAATCCACCCACAAGTCTTCTGTTACCGTTTAAAGGACTTTCCCTGTCACGCAGCTCTACGCCGGCACGCATGTCTGACAAGCTCACATGAATTAACTCGATGAAATCTTTTCACAATCCGTACGCGTGTGGCATGCATTTCAAGAAAAGTATCTATGAAACGATATGCAAGTGGCACGCGTGCGGATGGGACACGCGTGCGTGCCAAGGAATGGGCCCTCACAGATACTAACCAATAACCATTAGGACCAAAGACTCAACGCACGCGAAACTGAGGCACTAACGATCACACCGACTGCGCCCGACGATGCTAAGTTTTTTCATCCAACTGAGTAGAGGTACGGTATATAAAAGAAGCTCGTAAATAATAATTATAAAGCTAATAACCTAGGTATCTGTGTAGATGAGATATAGCGGCCATTCATCGTTTCTACGTTATGCGTCTCGGTACGCCTCGAGTGGTTTATTTGCTGGCCAATTTTAACCACTTGTAATAGCGAACCGGTGTATTTTAGTACGATCATGTCTAAATATACAGGTGCTCAAATTAATTATAACCCCGTGCATGCTGATGCTGATGTACGTAATTTGAATTATCGTAATCTAATACCAGCTTTCTAAATCAACGAAGATATTAACAAGTAAGTCATAAAAAATATATTTGTTTATGGAAACTAAGACAAATATAAAGTTAATTCATAACACTATTAGTTTAGTGTGTTATCAGGGTTGGTCTGTTTCACCTGCATCCCATATGAGAGTATTTTTACTAACAAGAAATAGGTATATATTTTTTAAGTGAACTAGAAAATGAAATTATTTATTTACGGCGTGATGTATTAAAGCATCTTTATTTCGCACCACATTTTTTGCACATTCTAATATTATTACAACGTTTTTACATAGATTTATGACTAACCCGCAAATTACTATAAAATATGTAAACGATAAATTAATTTCCCCATCTATCCATCCATCATCCTGAGGTCCCGTGTGATACAACGCCACCTAATTGGTGCCACACACACCGATCTTACACCCTCTTTAAAATTATTGTTTTCTAAACAAGGTTTATTCCTACGTATAAACTTTCATAATAACAATCCTAATATATTAAGCTTGAGTGAATTAGACACAAATAAACATCAGACCTATACAAATGGTGTTTTCGTGTTCGGTCGAGCCCACAATTATGTGGACCTTTTGCAAATGCTAAGTATGACATACTTACATCCAACCAATTTATTGCATACAAGTCTTTGCATGCGGGTTTGCTTGCGTTTATATTCACTAATAATTTTCAATTTTTACTTCGTTGCTCTACAAACATTCAGAGTAAAAAGTATGTTGTTTACTTTAAAATGTTCTGTCATTGGTGTTGACTTCTATCCAAATTGATTTATTCATTTTGTTACCTCCTATGCACATACACGCAGACAAATTATATCTTATTTATATGCACTTAGCATAATTAGAAACTTAGTTAATATGCAGGCGTCTAAAGGTATGTACTTTAACACATGCAGTAAATAGCAAATACTTAATATAATTTTATTCGTTTGTGTACATGGACAGTTCAACAATTTCGTTCACTAAGTATGCCGTTTAGCAATCACATGCATTACATAAGAGCTTACACCGCGCATATTAATAATATAGTTGCATAAGCCCGGAACTTATTAGTCAACGACTAAACGCTCGCTGGACCAGACGACTAAGTTGTTTCCCTGTCAAACTTTATCAAGAGTACAATGGCTGAGCTTTATCTAGATTGCAAATTGATGTATTAGTGTGTGTTACGAAAATTTTGTTCGTAGCGATAGGATAGCGATAGCAGGTTTGTTTCTATAGAACATATAAGGTTTATTTAGAAAAAAAGTCTTTCGGAGTTTTTTTTATGTTCTGTTCAATTTTAGAGTGGGTAGGTTCAAGTTACTAAAGATCTCCGACAACAACACCATCGCTATATGTTGTTTTTGCAGTTTAGTGCTCCTGTGTTGTGTTTTGAAGAATGTGAAGTTAGATTCATTTTAGTCCCCAAGAATAGCAACGCATCCAATGGTTGATTTTAATACGACTTCTGAACTGTATAATATTGGTTACAGATATTCATGAGAGGCAGTGACCACTTAACATCATGTGAGCTGCATTATTTTCGCGAAGATCTCGACAAAAACGTTCCATATTAAAAATAAATTTAAACTGTCGGAAAAGAGCATTAATATTATCTTCGTCGACTATAACATGAAGCGTGAAATTAGAATACCACCGTTTCAAAATTAATCATTGACAATTTCGAATCACGAGTAATTCTGAAAATCCTGCCGTCGCGCGTCACGGACGCAATGTCGCTGTAAGTTTGCACGATAAATCTCCCGCCGGACGTCACTGATGTAGATACCTATCGTTCTACGTTCGTACTCGTATATTTCGTACCTGAATCTGTGATTTGTCCTCTTAGCGTTTGTATCTGATCCTAAATAGTTAATGGTAAATTAGCTGTCAGAAACTAGTAATGTTAAATAGGATGAGGGTACCTTGACGAATAATGACGGTAGAATATTAATAAAAGAGTAGTCCACTATCGTTATGAATATATCCGTAGTCAGTGAGAGGCGTTTTTTATCTCCAATAATATAGTAAGAGTAGTAAGTAAGTTTTGCTTCAGTTTTGCAGTTATCAAAGCCCGTCATAACTTAACACAGTATAAAAGAAATGATTAATTAATGGCGATAATAGCTTGAATACTGCACTACACTACTCGTACATACGTCTGCGGAACACTAGTATTCAAATATTGTTGTCTATATAAAATTTGTTGTCTATAATAAGATCACGCATAAAAAATATTATCACGCCAATACATTTCACAATCAATCGTTGGCAAAATCTGAATCACGAGTTTATACAGGGAATGCTGAAAATGTTCCCGTCGCGCGTCATTGGCCTACGTCGCTATAAAGCTATGTTCAGAGTGCTTGTTCACTATAGGCTATTCATATTAAACTATCAACGTTTTTATTCGTGTAAAAATCGCAATGTCGTACTACTCATGTGCCTTATGTATATTTTGATAGATTGACACGGAAAATTCAGTGCAAATTATTTACACGTATACGTTTGCACTAAAAGCTCTACGCATTCATAAAATTTGTGTATTTTACATGTAGTATTATAAATTCACTAAGTGAAATACGTTGCAGTACAATACCATATGAACATACCCTAGGTTTGCACAATAAATCTCTTGCCGGACGTCATTGGTCTAACATTCTGCGTTCGCATGCAAATTGTCTCGTAAATACGATGTGATTTTTAGTATGTTCCGATTCGACCGCATGTACTCCATTTTTTTATTTTCAATCATGGTTGCAAGTCATGAAACTTCGTTAACCTTTAACGAAATTTTTTACTAAATGTGAAGTTTAAATATCAAGCCGCGCTTGGCCATATATAGTGACGTGTGCATTTTCTATCCAGTATTTCTTAATATTACTTTCTACTGTGAAAAGTATATATAATATTAATTAACATTATCTGTATTACTTGCTTTGGGCGCATGCTAAAACAACTTGGCGTTCCAACAAGAATTCCTCATTCTTACTCGTAACAACCATGCTGAAAATTTCAGCGCAATGTATCAATAGAAACTAGGCCGGCGATAAATAGTTCCCGGGAACCAAACAATGCGATTGCGCAATGGGGGAAAGTGACGCACATTATCCCGCTAACAAAGCGACACCTGTGCTCCCAGAGCACGTTCTATTTCGACATCGAAAATTGAAACATTTTTTCTTAAATTCGTTCAAGTATTATTCGAACGATTACGTTATTACCTATTATAATATAAAATAGAGTAATAGCCTAGTGGTTGAATCACGTCCTCTCAGTCGAGGGGTCCGAGGTTCGAATCCCAGGCACGCACCTCTGATTTTTCGA
>DWRA01001519.1:0-16732 GCA_018250295.1 Spathilepia clonius
CCCCTCTCACTCTGAGAGGAGACCCGTGCCCAGCAGTGGGACAGTAATGTGTACCATATCTACCATAACACATTCAGGCACGGGCCGTGTCTGTCAAAATATTGTATAGAAAAATGTGATTTTGTTTACCAGGACCCGTGTCTGACACGTCCAGTATCGGGGCTTGAGACGTTGCTGCGATCTTAAAGCAAAGACACATAGTTTTATTTTAGTGAAACTTACAACAGTCACTGTAGTAAGTAGCCACTTACAAATAGATTGTTTGGTAGTTCGCTACTTCGAATCCCTAAAAAGAGAACGTGATTTTTTCAGTCCGATTCTAATCGATCTCATGTGGATAAGTATGAGGAAACCCTTACGTAACGTAATAATGGTTGCAACCGCAAAATTAGCGGCGCAACCGCAACCGGCCGTTACTAAATCATAACTGATTTGGTTGATTAGGCCACAACCGACCAGACCGCAGATTCACTGACCAACAAGAGTTGCCTATCTATAATTACTATCATAGGTACTTGTATTGATAAATCATGTATATAAATAAAATAGAAGTGTCTGTTTGTGATGTCAAAATAACAACGTTTTACTGAATACATATGATAGTATATAAGGTAGGTACGAATAACAACAACAACATTATTAAAATTTGTGTCAATGTGTCAGGTTGTTTGGGCCAATTTTCGAAACAACTGGACCGATTTTGAAGGGGCTTCCAATAGCAGATAGCTAATGTCATATGGGGTAATCTAGGCTTTTATTTCTTTAAATGTTTTAGGGGAATCCGTAAAACATTCAAACCCGTAAAAAATACCGTGCGCGCCCCATTTTTGTTAAAATTGTTGAAAGTAAAAAAACTTAGGTCTTGTTACATTTTCTAAACACTTGTAGTCTTGTAATACTTGTAGTCTGTTATACGAAAAGAATCACTTGGCGTAACGTTCATACCAGTCTCAAAGTGCTGGGTTTGATATTAAGGCAGACGGACTTCCAAATCGATGCCCCAAGAACAATTTTTATTAATTAAGCGTCATACTGTAAATTGGGAATTTCCCGTAAATTGGTAATTGGAGCCCGATATTAAAATCAAACCACAAAAAGTTCTAACACCTTCAAAATATTCCCACTCTTATTATATACACTTTCAGCCGTGACACTAAAAGCGAGTCAGAATGCATGTATATATCAGCTGTTGTAAATATTATCTACGAACGACCGCCAAATTACCAGCGCAACCACAACAGACGGTACCAACCGTAACCGGTAATTAACCATACGTTTTGTGTGTTTATCATTATAATTCATTCGTGTTTCAAGCCACATTTGAAATGTAGCGATTTGGAGTTGGTGAAAGTGATCTATGGGCCGCGGTGACTGTAATTAACTTTGCCCCTAATATTAAATAACATTTAAAAAAAAAAGTAATTTTTTTATTATTAGTTTGAGTTACAAGTTTGTGTTTGCTGTTATGACAAATTCATAGTGACAAAGGGTGCGTTGCCTAGCTTTTGTAGATCGTAATTGTACTGGGTACTTATCCGACGCGTTTCAATTTAGTCCTCAAGTTCACTTAGCATCAGGACTGCATACTCGTTTGTTACTTTCATGCTATAAAAAAACTATCTATAAAGTGAAGCAATGTCGGGCGCGGTCGAAAGTTGTATAACTGACCATTAGTGGCAAAATTTTATTTAAATTTTATGCACGCTTTCGAGACCATTTCGCCTTGCTTTTATTCATTTGTGTAGACAGGACGTCAGTAAATTACTGTGTAGTGACATAAAACAAAGCTGCAATATTTAATCGCTCGTACAAACGTCCGATCCGCGCTCTCCACCTAATCCATCAAAATTAATTCAATAGAAAGCCGCAATTTTGGCGTAAACAAGGGGAAAATTGAAATCGCGGTTCTACTCCGTATCATGCAAATCAATGTTTTGGAAAAATTCGGACCAGTTCCGCCCATGTTTGTAATTATTTGAATATTTACAGAGGTATTTTGTACTTACTTCAGCCCTTAGTTCTTGCTATGTTCTAGTTGAAGCGTTTGAAGTTCATTAGACGTTACAACTTACATTAGGTGCCGTAACAACGAATTTTTTATGGGTCACATTGAATGCTTTTAACTAATGCTTCATATTACAACATACGTCCGTCATGAATAATCTAATCTAATTTATTCCAAAGACAAAAGTCTGACGATGTCTAATAGACAGAAATTATAAAATTTGATCTTTCGTGAGAAAAATATTGGATAGATCGATTATTAAGAACGAGTGAAGAACAGCTTTTGTAGCAGAACAGTTAATTTGTTACTATATATCTATGGAAGTACAAAAGTTATGTTTCAAAATAAGGATTAGTTAGGAATATTAAATCACACAACTGACCATATTCACTTGCCAACTACTTGGTTTTGAAATTATATCTGTCGGTTTAATCATGCCTGACTCCGGCGGCACTACCGCCACTTCTAGTCCTAATACCAGCAGTGTTAAGCGCTGCTGCCTTCTGGTTTGAAGGGTATGGTAAGGGAGACTGACTTATCTGAGGCATTCCAACTTAGTCCTCAGGGGTAGCAATGCTTCTGTGGTCGACCCGAGGTAGGATTCTAGTCTTATCTGGGGTAGATTACAAATGTTAATGGACGGCAGTTGCCACTTATCATCAGGTGGACTGCATGCTTGTTTGCTAGTCCATCATATAAAAAAAAATCATGTTTTCCAAACACCCCAAAAGAAGATCTTAATAGGACAGTTTGGATTGATTGGTACCGTAATATATACATTACCACCGACAAGTTTGTAGTTTAATATTATACCAATTTAGAATATTAAACACCTAGTAATATTACCATAACGACAATCACAGATTGAAACAGATTCTAATTTGTTAAGTTTTTCTCAATCACTTTTAATGATTATAATATTTCTAAACGCAGATGCCTATTGTACTGAATTGCAATTCCTAATAGATTGGAGATCTTTACGATATCTTTATACAAGGACTGTTAATAAACAATGGAACAATACAGACTTCAGTCTTGACGACTTAGAAACAGCTGCTGAACTAATATTATGGGTAGGGTGACCAATGAATCTGTATTAGGGAATAAAATTTTCATACAAGTAGATATTTTAGATATAAAGCTTATATCTCATTCACGTCTTATATTAACAATTAGTTATAAGTTGTTCTGAGATATAAGTCAAATGTTAATCAGTTCGAGATGGTGTCAATGTGAAACAGGCTGAATATTTTGTTCTAAAATCTTGATCTTGATGTCATATCATATAGTTGTCGATATGACGAAAAGTTAGCTACTTTGAAACACGTAGGTATAAAATGAAAATAATAAAATTAAATTCAAAATGAAATCACATTTGATTTTGTAGAAGAATTAATACTAGTAACACCAGTGGACATGGACAAAAACATATTTAGTATAATTCCTAAACGGTATATTAAAAACTACTTTTTAATTCTTGACATTGATGACTTTAAAAAAGGACACTAGATGGCGTTGTTTCCTTAAAATAATATACATAGCAATGTGGTGTAGACTGGTGTACTAGTACACTTTGCTTAAGTATTTACTTGCTTTTTGCTTCGCTTACGGTCCAGTAATATAGATTTGCTACAAGAACGTTTCTGTATTTAAACCTCCTTAAAACATAACTTTAAAGGTAACTACCGCAGTGTTGGAGTTTCACTACAGAACTTCATTAGTAACTTTTAAACGAATACTAAGATGATACTATAAAATTTTCCTGCAAAACATTTCATAAATTTTGAATTTGGTTAATGTGAAAAGCACTTTAAATACATAAATTATTAAAACCAGCACTTTATGAAAGTGATAATATATCAGAGTCCAGACCGAACGGTGATGGCACGTTGTACCTAATTCTCGTATCAATATATTATAATAAATTAAGTAAACAGCAGAACTTTCGTGATTTGACTCCGAGACAAACCTATTATATAAGGAAAATTACATTCATTACAAAATGTGCTGTGTCGTGACATACCATTCTTAAAAAAAATATATTTTGTTGGTAGCAATTTCTGGAAAACATGCGACATTTACTAGCCAACTCCATGGTGTCGATGTTAGATGTCGGTGTTGTTAAAATTCACTCTCATTACTTCTCCAAACGTGCTAAAAGAAGTATAACTTCAAAATTTAACAAGTAAAAAAATATATATTAATAACGTAGGATGCTGTTATTGTGCTTGAATGCTATTATGATCGTTTAACGACATCCATTAGACATAAAATATGAATGTACCTTTTAATACTACGCCATTTTCCAATTAATTTTCAGGGCCATATGTCACCGTCTGTGACAAGCCTTCGAACTTTTGACACAATCTTCTGAAGTGTCAAGGTCTATGAATTTTATTCTATCAAACTTTTTATCTCGCGGTTCTCATAATTTAATTATTTCTTTTAGGAAGTTTGCTACTGAAAAATGCTTTCAGTGATATTTAAGTAAGCACTGCCCTAAAACGTGATAAAGATGCCTAAGTACGAGATGTTCTAACTTAGTCTTCAGGGGTTACGCCTTTGAATGTTCAGATAAGACTGTAAGCGTCTTTAAAGTTTGTTGGGTCATTTAAATCTGGAAAATCCAACCTTTTATAACCCCATGGTCACTCCAGCTACACGCCATCGGTGTAGAAGACAATGGAGTTGACAATAGGTCTAGAGTGTTCTCTGCTGTAATCTATTATATAGGTAACAGAAGGGCCTGATTGTACTACCATAATAACTTCTCTTTGAAATCAGCCGGCTAGCTAACTAAATTATACCGAGACAAGATAAAAAACTGTTTCTATTATTGTTTTATTATCTTTCTTTTTTGTAGTGGCTAACGATGTGGAAAAGTGGGTTTTCTTTAAATACTATACACCATTCAAATGAAAATGAATCTATAGATATACTTATATATGGGTATACAAGTGATCGAATAAGTAAAGCGCACCGGTAGCAGTCTTTATGTATGTGTCTTTATGCATACGTGCGGGTCACCTAGCTAGTGCTTGTGCATGCTTGAAGGTTTCCGTGCATATGCGAGGATGTATAAAATACAGCAAAAAATAATTGGAAATCGCTAGAGAAAGCCTTCATCTTCGAACAACGAGGGTTTCTTACTATCTTATATTAATGAGTAATGACATAAAAAATAAAAGTTAATATTTTTTTAAATAGAAATTTAGTTTAGTCAGTAGTATTATGTAAGATGTTTTTAGTAACAAATAAAATGCTTTTTTAATGTAAAATTTGTTAAGCGAGGAAAATCTGAGTTATCATATTAAAATACAGAAAACAATTGCTACAATAAATAACGGTTACGAAATTGTAATCATATCATTAACATAATAGTATGCAACCGTACAAAGAGAAATACATTCTAGTCCCCATATATTCTCCTAAATCCATTTGAATTACCATCGAATATTAACGTTAATTCGTTTAAGCTCGTTAGCTCTGCGTCTTTGTGCTTCGCCGCTGTAGTTTTCAGTTTACGACTATTCAAGGATTAGGGTTTTGTTTAGCTGAAGGGGTACGGGTGGAAGACGTATTAGAACGCGAGGATTGGCAGCGGAGTCTGGTTTGCCTATTCTTGTCCTAGCTTCCTATGGTGTGTGATAATACGTAGATCAGCCCGCACTGACGCACCAGGGGAAAAGTATCATCTTTAGTAGCGCTGACAAGTCCTTAAGTATACTGCCCCTCTTAGGCACACCTGAATTTGGGCACCGATTGAAAAAAAAAGCAATTATCCAAAAAATCGATGATTATTATATCTTTTATTTTTTATGGAACTACATATTAACTAATAAGAATAGTATTTTTTGATTAATTTTTACTTTCTTTATTTTTAAATGCAAGTATTGATATCTAATGAGTATACAAGTGGTGCAAATTATTAATATTTTTTTTGGGTTTTTCTTATGTTTTAGTTGCGTTGCGAGGTTTCAAATGTGCATTGCAATCTCCAATTTTGCGTCTCCTTTAGTTTGGCTTTTGTAATGAAATAAGAAGTATAATATTTTATTTTGCGAATAATATTATATTTATGACTTGCATGGAACACCACAATACGTTTTAAATGACATTGATAATTTAATAACACGTATTTGGAACGATCTGTTTTATATAGTTCAAATTATATCGTCGGTAGGTTTTATTGGGATTGTGGTTAGAAACAGAATAGATTACGATTAGAAATAGAATGGATTTTGATCAGATATAAAATAAATTTTGATTAGAAATACAATAGATTATAATTTGAAAATAGGGTAAATTGTGATTAGAAATAGAGTTGATTGTGATTAGAAATAGAATAGATACATTTCTACCACCGGGTCCGATATAAATACGTACGGCACTATCTAGTCTTTCATTTAGGATCTTCAAATTGTAAAGCGACCCGTAATCCTTTCCAGGATTTAGGCTGTAAACTTGTCTCCTTCGACTTCTTTGGGCCAATTTAATTAATCTGTCTGTAAGGGACGCTACACCCTTCATTAGTAAAGGAATCATCAGATTAAATGCTCAGAAAGCTGTGTATTTTGGGATGGTGGTGACGAAGTAACTAATGGAACTTTATTAATAAATATGAAGTGACTACACAATAAATTGGTTTTAAATTAACAAAATGTTGTTGAATCTGTTGGCTATCTGTACGAGCTAATATAAGAAATTATTGGATTGTTCGGAAAGTATTTTCGTTTTTTTGGTTAAAATGAAAGACGATGTACGTATAATGAATAAATATTTTATTAAATTATATATTGGTCATTCTGATCTAACACTTTTTGCCATCTTTCTGGTAGTAGCATGATTCCACGCTCAAAATATTACCAGAACGTGGCGCGGTGCATCTTCGACATTAAAATTGCCGGATCGAAATTTTGCAAACCAGTTCTGGCACTGGTGTATTGTCAACACATCTTCTTCATACACATCGGATAATTTCTTTCTGGCTTGAATATCATTTTTACCTTTTCTGTAGTAAAAAAATTATTTGACGAAAATGCTCTCCATATTTAAAAGGGCACCTGCCAAAAACACTGCGTAAAATCAACCGAAATTTTTCACACTCAAGCCTTGCTATATCACATCTCAGAACACATATAATGATTATGCGGCTAAGTGTGAAGTTGGGATCAAAAAAATACAATTAAATGTATTTTCGAGAAAATTCCATTGTCGGGAAAAAACTAAATTAATATCCGAACAGCCTATTACATTCTATTTTAATTTGTGTGTAAGTAGGAACATAAAACTGTTTTATATATTGTGTAGTATATACCTGAGTCCTTCAATAAAGCCAATGCTTCTCTACGCTCAGATATCATAACAGACGAGTAAGAAATTAAATTCTGGAGAAGGACAATAGTGTACTCTTACGAAATTCTTCAGTTACTACAATCAACCCAAGATCTTAATAACTAAGCTCTTATAATATAATCCTTAATATTTGTATTTTTTGTACAAAATATTTTCGAAAGAAATGAAAGCGTTTGAATCTCAAATTTTCTATCCAATGGAACAATTTTTATAAAACGCGCCATTACAATACAATTCTATGAAGATTTTTCATCTGAGACAGGAAGCAGTGACCTATCTTTAATAGCAGAGTATTTTTGTACTCCGGAAGTATACAAAGCCTCAAAGGGAAATTCGGTTGGGGAAAATATAATGAGATGGTTTCCTATTGTTGAGTTTTGGACTTAGAATAAAGAAAATTCGTTTAATGTATCTATTTTTTTATCTAAACATAGCGATTGGATATCCGTTCATGCGGTCCGAAATAATTGTTTAAAGTGTGTGTTTTAAGAATAAAAACATTTATTTGTTGTCAAACATATCTACTCACCACGATACAAAATCTGCGTACTACTTTACTAGCTATTGTTTTAAGAGATAAAAAATATATTTGAAGATTTTATAAAACACAGTCATATTATTTTATCCTCTCAATAACCTGGTGGTCCACCGAAAATCCGCATTGTAATTCTCCACGGCATATACGTTGTGTAATATAATTAAAATTGTTTTGTAACAGTAATGTAAGATGTATCTAAATAAATGTCCCTTTCTACCTAATTGTCTTTAAAGAAATGTGTATGTTCACCATAACTTAAAACACGCTATTTATCTAACGCGGTGTCTGAATATTATTAATATTCTGTTACAATATAATGTTTTCCTTTAGCGTTAATATAGCCTTCTAAGATAAAATACAAAGTACCATGCTTTTGATTATCTTTATCAAGATTTTTTATATGACGAAAGTAGCAAATGATCATGCAGACTACCTGATGTTATGTGGCCGCTGCCGCCAACGGACATTTGTAATCAACTTTAGATTAAGTCAAAATCCTGCCTGAGGCCTACCACAGGTGCGTTACTACCCTTGAGGAAGTTGGAAAGCATATAAGTAATCTTCCTTACTACGCTTTGCAAACCTTACAGCAGCACTTAACATCGTTGTTATTAGGCAGAAATAGGTGTTGCTGTAGTTCTGCCGGTGTCTGCTGCCGGTGGTTGACATCAGGCGGGATTCTGATCTTATCTAGGGTTAATTATAGATCTCCACTGTTGGCAGTGGCCACTTACCATGAGGTAAGCTGAATGCTCGTTTGGTAATATGCATTGTAAACATTGATTATTTTAAGAGAGATCTGTATCAAGCATACAGCTTATATTTAACTAGGAATCGAATTCGATCCCTCTGCTTTACTAACTGATATATATGATAAGGGAATGTTTATAACTTTATTGACTAAGACATATTTTTGTATAAGTTTACTTAAAATAAATATTACTAACCAACCTATATATACAACACCAGTAAAGATTATCCTATATTTGACATCAATAAATAATTATAGGGCGTCCTTCCCCAGTCTCGAATACATTGAAACAATGGTAACAATACACAGTAAATGATAAACAAACAGACGTTAATGTTGTACCCACAACACTGATACTACACGAGAACTTTCACGGTGGTCTGAGAAATTTATACCTAACGATATTTTTTACTGATTGATCGAAATCCGACTTTCACCGTGCGACTTTCATTAACAGTTTTTAAGATTTATGGAGAATACTAAATATTTTAAAAGTTGGTACCGACAAACTCAGTTCAATTGATTTTAATATTAACCCTTACTTAAATTACTATACATATGTGATCTTTCCTCTCCTTGTGATCTTTCCAATTATAAAAGTTCTTTCTATAGCGGTTGAGCACTATTTTATGACAAATACTTATACAAATACAAGTATATTTAGATTTTTGACTGTCAGGCGTAATAGTGTCACCGTTTTATTTAAGTAAGTTAAAAACCTGCATACATGCTAATACGATTTTGAAATCAATAATATAAATATAAACTCTTTAATTTGATACTTATATTATGTAGTTAAAAAATCTCGTGAAACAATAGCATATCATAACACCCACGTTTGCTTTTGGATGTCATCTATTTACGAACAGTTAAGCAACCAATCCGGATCTAATGTTAATTTACGAATAATTGTAAAAATTCGTCTAAAGGTTTGGAAGCGGTTTATGTAATTACAAGTAATATTACAAACATAGAAATATAGCTTTCAAAAACATCCCCTCTTCCTCGTAGTTGAGTAAAAAAAGCTTTTGTGTGAACGGCCGTAAACAGAGAAAATCCTAGGAATAAGCATTAAACCACATTGACCACCCTTTGTTGGTTTATAATTTACAATTCATTACCGTTGAATGTTTATACAGGGGTAGCAGGAAACTGGTGGAATATAAATACAATGGCATAAATAAACTTGTTTTGGGCACAAATTCTGATCTCGATTGAAAGTAAACATTGTTTGCCCTTTTTAATCGGGTTTAGTAAAAAAAAACTTTTTAAGGAAATATACAATTAAAATTCAGTACCCACAATAGTGCTAGTTAAATAGATAGCTTCGAATTCAAATAAAAACATCTGATTAAGATTAATTTCGATTGTTTTGCGAAACTTTGCTGTTAGTGACGGTAACATCTTATTATTAGGTGGTCTATCTGTTTCTTCTATGGATTTATTCGTCTAAGAACACATTTTCCAAGCATCACTTAGGTTACCTATTAAGTTAATGACTTTCCATAATTACTTTTCTTAATTACCTGTCTAGTACAGTTTGGAGTTTGTTTATAGCCTATTTTTAAAATATCAGCTATTTTCTAGTATTTCTCAGAATCAGTAATAAGTTATCGGTTTTACGGAATCGCAATTAACGCCCCTTTAGTTTATTCTACCATCAATCTTATTGACAAGTTGTCATTCCGATATAAAATTGGTAGAGACATCGTCTTTTTAGAAATCACGACTCCGGTAGTACGATTATTCTTTTATCACAAGAGTATTAGAGCATGTTAGTTTATATAGCTTTGTTACCGCTCCCTTCCAACCATAATAACTTTTAGAATTGTACAGAAAAGTTAGTTAGGTAGCGGGGCAGTCGTAAACGAACTACAAATATGTCTGCCTTTTTTAAAATGAGCCATAATATAGGAGTACTTATCTGAAAGCGATCAAAAGTTAGAACGCCTGACACACTTGGCTCTAAGAAATAATACTGCTTAACAGACATAGACCGTGACGATCTTGACGCGATTTTAAAAATAGCATTCCTGTAAAATTAAAGAACTTTTTTACTTAAATTAGTTGTACTAAATTTCTGACAACATGCAAAGCTCGAGGCTCAAGTGACAAATTTAGAACTCTAATCAAAACTTCAGTTCACTTGTTTAGACACTCGAGTCGACTTCACGAAAACCCACTCGAGTTCAGATTTGGTGATTGGTGAAGTTCTGTAGTTTGTTGACGAGGCTCCAAGTTTTCTGTAGTTCTTTTCCTTTCAGTTTAATGACTGGAGTTAAGTTTAGAAGTATACTAAATGTATACCAAAAGTTTAGAAGTATGCCGCGTTTGAAATGTTAAAATTCTGGAAACACTGTTTTAGTATCTTTAATTTAACGGATTATATTTACACAAAATTATACTTTTCAGTTTCCAAAATTTAGCCCATATTTCTATTTTCTTCCATAGAAACACACACAATAGGTATGACACAAAAATAATTCTGATTATAAAATTTTACTTTTATCAACAAAAACGGAACAATTAATAAAATAAAAATTAGCATTCAAACTTGGAAATGTTGGGTAACTTTGGTTACAGACAGAAAACATGATAAAATACTATTTAATACGCATTGTAATGTTACGTTCGTTAACGATAGGCAGAGACAATCGGTGAAGGTCTTTGACATAAACTTTCATATGTGTATATGTATGCTTCCTAACAATAAATATAATAGAACATCATTGAGTGTCTTTTATACATAAATAGGTCCCGAAGTGTATATATTGAATAAACTTACTTATTTGTGACAAAGAAACCTCAGTTTTATAATAAAAATATAAAGCTTCGGTCAAATGTGAGACTTTGTACAAAACGCAAATAAAATGTTAATTTTTACTTAATTTAATTAATCTACTTAATATCATCACCAATTGTTTATACTAAAACATAATTGTTGCTAATTTGTATGATGGCAAATTAATTTCTTTTTCAGTGTAATTTATTAGTAATTTAAGTTTATTATTGTTAATAGTTATCAATTAACTTTTCTAAATGAAATAAAGAATGTGTGTAAATAAATATATTACGTCCAAATATACATAATGAAAAGATATTTTATAGTTACCTGTATTTAAAGTATTCTTTTTATTGAAAAGCAAAAACATACAATTTTTACTCTAACTTTCATTGAAAATGATGTAACGAAGGTATATTAAGATACCATGATTTTATTTATTTTCGTTAAATGTTCGTCTTTGAGGCGAAGCCACTAACTAAACAATCGGCGTACGCTTGTCTTGTAAACGCGATTATTTGAACGCAAGTCTTAGAACTAAGTTGTTTTTATGTACGTATAATATTTCGCGGGCGCAGAAATTTCATTTCTACACATTTCTTTGTTTGGCACAAAGAACAATATTATTCAATGCTTCAGAATAACTTCTGGTTATATTTGCAAAATTATTTGGAACAATTCAAGACAATATCGTTGGATAAAGCTTTCTTTTAGAGACAAATTTGTTCTTATAATATTGGGGTATTACCTATTTTTTTTTGCGAAATACCAATATTTACGAAGTGCTTTCATGAGACAACAAATATTTTGTAATAAAACAATCTTACTTGACAAAATAAAATAATATTACACGAAACTTATTATTTGTTAGTCAAACTAAAGTACTTGTCTAGAGCCATCTCAAGTTATCAAGAGAAGTGAAGCCCTTCTGATGTTTATTACAACTGTCATAACTAGTATCTGACTGATTAAAAGGTGTCTCTTGGTTTGGATATTAAAATGAAACGGACTATGTGTTGTGTTCCTATTTTTGTCGTCGACCCATTACTGTCTCACTGTTGGGTACGGGTATCCTCACAAAGTGAAAGAAGTTTGGGCCATTGCCTTCAAGACCTCTTAGACATATAGATTTTCTTCACCAAGAGAAACACAGAAAATCTATATCCCAGCAAGTTAATTATCACTTGCTAAAATCACCATTTTAGCAAGTGAAAATTAACTTGCTGGGATCCGAACCTACTGAACCGGAATATCACTGCTTATCGTTGTAACTGTGTGTCAAAATGGACCACAACAGCTTCAAGTAGAGTTTAGTATTAACGTACCTCCTTCTACTTCACAGATGAGCAGAACATTGGAGCCTTCGTTGTAAGGCTCGACTAGCTTCGTTCTATCTCGTCGTTTCGCGTCATATATCGTTGGACGACTTGGAGGTACTGAAAAAAAATATTTATTTAAATACATTTGAACAACTCGTTACACAATAAATAGGAAACATATAATACTATATCACAAACAACAAATTGATGTCACATATACACACTTGAATTTATCCCAAAGTAATTATCTGACGTGTTGTCCATTTCTAAGTTTTTAATTGAAGTCATTTTTAATTACGTAATTGTTTTATTTTACATAAATATTCCTTATCTTGACGAGTAATAGTTTTACACAGAGAGTTAAGCTGATTAATAAATCTTGTTTTTCTAGCGCTTAACTGATCAAGAAACTAGATGTTTATCAAAGTAACCTTAGCTCAATCTATTAGGTTTCTCGAGCAACATTGATTTAGTATTTCAATTTAGCTCCGGGCAAATGAAATCTTGAAGTTGAATTCTAGTTGTTTATTATTTTGAAATTGTGATGAGAAAATAACAACAAAATATTTGTTCGACTTTGTAATGTTAAGTCACGATTATTTCAAAAGTTGTACTTACAAAACGACTAGTAATTTCTTTAAGCCTTGTGTTTTATTGTTTAGAGATTATGTATTAATGGAAATTAGACATTAAAAAAAATATCAAACCTCACTTAAATAATAAAGAATAATAGAGGAATGGATATCAATATTTTTGTAGTTGAATATAATTTATTCTCAAAAGAATTAATTTGAATTCCACTAATATAATATGTTTCTATAAAATTATATTATTCTATTTAGAAAGCACATTTATTATGTACTTTTATCCTAAAACATATTGAAATATCTTAATTAACATAGCACCTACAAACTAATAAAATTTGCATTATTTTCACTCAAAATGTCAATCTCATTAGTTTGTATATAAATTAATAAATATATTAATTCCAAAGGTAATAGCTTCGCCTACGATACGCCCGACCGGACGAGTATAGTTTGGTACATTTCACAAATCTTTGAACATTTAAGGAATCACTTGTCTCTTAGGCATGAAGTTTTTCTAAAAAAGTGTGAGTCATAACTTACTTATGACACTAAAGTTAACTTTCAAATTCCTCGTCGGAGAGTTCTTGAAGTCCACTCTGCATCTGTAGACGCCCGCATCGATGGCCATCACGTTATCAATCATGAGGACTGCGGGCGTAGCGCCACCACGGAAGAACGCACGATTGCCGAACACCAGCGGAGATGACCACAACTTGGGTTGGTTGTAGGAACGGCCGCGGATGTCGTAGCTGGAGAAAATACCAAGTCATTTTACCTTCTAAATGTATTTTTAAGAATTAAGTCAGACCTTTTAACCGTTCTAAAATAATTATAGCTTAATGATTTAAAATGGCACATAAATTACTCTCCTTAAAATTCTAACATATCGCCAATATCATTGTTGTTGAAAATGTTTATGACGGCAAATACCACTTACAATTAGGCGCATTAAAAGCTACGGGTCTGATACCGAGACTGCCATTTCGCCAAATACAAAGATTTATCGATCGTACTTGGTGAAGGTTCAGTGATTGCATATATCTACGATATTTGTGAAGACCAGTGAAATAGCTTTGACCATAGTAATCCAAATCTCACCTGTACAATGGCTCTCCATCAGACTCCTTGAACCACAACACCATCACGACAGCATCATCCGAGTGAAGAGGCTGGATGTCGCAGGGTAGCGACGCCTTCTTCCCGAGCACTCCTTGCACGTCTGATGTTGGCACTAGAAAGAATTATGTGAAGTTAGAATTTATTTGCTATTTAATGATTGATAGCCTGCGCCATCAAATACATCAAATAGCTCCGGGTTAGATTTTCGGCAAGACACATGTATGATTATGTAAAATTTAGGTTTTTATTTTTGAATTGAGTTCTGAGAAGTATGTTCTCGGTTTTTGTGTTGATGTATAGACGATGGAAAATGTTCTTGCTATCGGGTATATTGCTATAGTTAGTATGGATTTTACCATATAAGAACATTTTATTCGTAACTAAAAATTAAGAGTTTCACATATTAATTACAACCAAATACAGCAGAATTAATTTAAACGTAGACAGAACTAGTAAAATAATAAGGAGACAAAATCAGCGATATTTTAGCATTAAAGTATTAAAGCTAAAAGTAGAGAACGCATCTGAGATTCGAAACATTACACTGCAAGTAGACTCCTAAATCCAGGTCGTAGATTTAAGCTGGAAACTAGTCTTTTAATAAATATAGAACCGCCAGTCTTAATGCGACAGCGGAAAGACATTCCGACTTTAAGGATTACGTCAGATAAGCTGTAGAAAAAGTAGACCTGATGGAAAAGTACAATAACAGTTAGCTTCTATGGTAATCACTATGATATAATTAATGCGGTCTTGGTGGTCTGGATGGTCTAAAGGATAAAAAGTAGAATAGAAACATTCAAATTATGATTTTCTATTAAACTTAGGTATTAGCGATGGCAATCTGATGCATGCACATAAAGTTGGAACCATAATAATTAATTTAGATATACTGCAAGTTCATTTGCAAATATGTAAGTTCATAAAAGGAATTAATGATAAACTCTCAAATACACAGGTGTCAATATTTTTTAAATGCTAAGCAATCTTAATATCGTCTATCCATTACTATGTCAACGCTCAGCACGGGTCTCCTCGCAGAGTGAGAAAAGTTAGGTTCTAGTCTACCGTGCTGGTCAACTGCGAATTGGTAAACATCACCCACCTTCGGAAACATTTTTTAAATAACTTTTAGCAGTGTCTGTAGATTTCTTCATGATGTTTCTCTGCCGCACTAACGTCCGCATAACATTGAAAGACCAGAGGTGAGTATCTGGAGTTTGAACCTCGGACCATCTTATTGAGAGGCTATTATTCAACCACTAGGCTATCACTGCATATCATGTAGTAATAAGGTTATAAGGATCACTGTTACTCTTGTCGACTTACTATAAAACATTTCAAACGTTGATTCGATCTCTTTCCTCGCTACGAGTACGAGTATATAGACATAATTCTGCATAAGTATATAAAAGGTTACCAGAGAGACCTCTGTCAAAATATTCCACCGATATGCGCATAGTTTAAATCCGGACCGCATCTGCATGTTATGTGTTCGAATGCACGGGTTGCCAGTACCCCGCGTGTAATAACGTGGGAAAACTGCACTTGACTTAATTCGTAATTTCTAACATAAATCATGTTGATAAAAATACAAAATGTATGCGCCGTATGTAATAAATATATGAGTTTTTAGCAACATATTAAATAAAAAATCCTTTCATTTCGTTTTTTCGTTTAAATTACATCAACTTGTTAATTATGTATTTGTTAGTGGTTTTAAGAGCAGACATAATTATCCGAGGCGTCACAACTTAGTCCTCAGGGTTGTAACGCATCTGTGATCGACCTTAGGAAGGACTCTAATCTTATCCGTAATATACATATGTCCGTGGGCAATAATGACTATTTAACATCAGGTGGACTGTATGGTCGTTTGCTACTTCCATACAACAAAAAGAATATTTCTACTAAAACTTTAACGGTACAACATTACATCGTAAATTGCAACAATGTTCCATCATAATATGATCAAGAGGCAATATAAACTATAATACAAACTACTCTATCTCCAAAGCAGATCGGATTACACGCCCCTATCGAGCCACGAGGTCAAGCGGTATCCGCCAACTTTATCATATTTGACAATATTGTTCTAAGTTCTGACATTATGGGCTCTACTTACGTGCGGGACAATACTTTCATATATTTAAGACGAGAGCGACATTTTTACCACGAACGTGCAAAATGTGGTATGAGCTTCCTCCTGAGGTATTCCCGGCGCGCTATGACATGGGGCTCTTCAAAAAAGGTGCAAAAAGAGCTCTCCTCCAAAG
>DWRA01001520.1:0-16729 GCA_018250295.1 Spathilepia clonius
CAATACAGTATACAAAATATAGACAAAAACGGTTTTTTTCTCAACACTGTCGTTGTGTGGATTGGTTCTTGTTTGAATAAGTAGGTCCAATTAGTAGGTACATTACGATAGGTGCATCATGTCGTTTCGGATCGGATTGCATCGTATCCTGTCGTAGTGTCTTCCCCAAAAAAAAAATATTTAAAAATATTTTTCAGAAAAGAAAAAAAAATATTAAAAATATTTTTTTTCTTTTCCGAAAACTTTGCGACATTCACTAGTCGACGTTTCAAAAATTCACTCTTATTTTTTTCCAAACAAGGCAATAGAAATGTTACTTCAATAACACAAGACCGGCTAATAACTATTTTATCATAAGCAGGTGAAATCTCTGAACGTAATAAATTAAATAAATTGCACTCAATCTACTGCGTAAATTATTTCGTAATTGTCGACGCATAATTATTGTAATTATGCACTAAATTAATGTGTCAACTAACTAAAGTCTAACATAATTATGTTTTAACGTAAATGAAGCTAAAATAATTAAAACTCATTAACCTGCCAATCAAAAACTGCAAACATTATACCCAATTCTTCTATTTAGGCTTATCGTAAGCGAGAAATGCTTTAGAATCATAATTCAAAAAATTAATTTACAAAGTAAATTAGATTTTAGGTTATAATTTATTAGATATAATTACATAAACAAATAATTTATGAAGCAATAGAAGAGAAACTAATAGGTATATGTAAAATCTATGCACGTAATATGTATGAATAAGACAGGTAAAACTATTTTCGTTTTGTTTGTCAACCAATTTTTGTTACATAGCGTATTGAAGCTTCTTTCGCCGCTTCTTCTCCATAACAAAACACCTTGTGAAGTGGTGGTAAATTCATGACGTTCGAAAAGAATTCTATAAAGGATCTACTTTGAATAAAATATTTTGATTTTGATTTTGAAGAGTTTATTAATAACATTTATTATTACGAAAAAAGTCAGTGGAAAATACGTGATTAAGGTCGAATTTCGAGCACCGGGCGAATAAGAATTATATATAGTTGAGAAGCTAACTATTGTCTACTGTAGATAAGTAGTCTATCCGGTGAAACTAATTAGATACGTCAGAACTGTCTCCTAGTGCGCCTCTTGCCTAGGCACTTTCTCTGAGACTTAAATAAAACCAACTTGCAGGTTCTAATGTTACGTCCCTGTTTAATAAGCAACCGTGTACATTCCAGTGTCGAACTAGAAATGTGAAAGGAGCCAGCTAACGGCCAGGCAACGTCTAAATAATGAAGATAGATTTCTGTTCTGGGTCTCTGGGTGTTTGTGTGCGATTGTGTACACAGAGTGCCCTAGTGTGAGTATATGGAAATCGTTGTTTATTTATTCGTGATATTTATATCACTCGTTCTCTTGCAGATAACTGCAAATCTTACTGTACAATATTCATCTATACTAGTATGAGAAATCTTAACAGTACCTACCAATTGTTTATTTGAACGTGACAAATGCAAAAAAATCTTTTTGATTCGTTAGGCCATTTATGGACGAATGTTTTTGGCTACGATTTATAAAAATAGGCAATCTCTAACGGCAAAACCATCTTGACCTCTTTGCAGAATGCGCCGTCGTATATGCGGGAAGTCAATGAAAGTGGTTATCGGGACTTTTACGTGTGTGGAGAGTGTAGAAAGTAAGCACTGTTTTTAAACGCTGGTGAAACCGCGCCTAGTTTACCTAGTTTGTAATAAAATATTCTAATATAATTAAATATTCCGATGCACATGCTTTATAAACTTCGATGAATTGTGGACTTCTATATCGTCGACAACCCATTCCTATCCCACATCTAGGCACAGATCTCCACACAGCGTGAGAGGATATTAGGCCATAGTCCGTGCTGGCCAATTACAGATTAGTAGACTTCTCACACTTGAGGACTTTATTTAAAAAGTATCAATCCGGTACACAAATTTTCTCACGATGTTTTCCTTCACCGTTTATGCAAGCTATAATCAATTTTTAATACGCACATAATTTTGAAAAAAGTGCGTGCTTGGGTTTTGAATTAAAGACCCCTTGACAGAGGAGCAAAGTTTACTAAACTCTTCTATCGTTAGCTATCACTGCTTTTCTTCAACATAAAATGACATATTCGCAACACATCTGCAATCAAATATGTATCACTTACCATTCCACAACTACGTGGCAAGATTGGCACGGGTAAAGGGCTTGTTACCGGGGATATAGCACCGCGCTTCACAGTAGGCCCGTAGGTGTGTTTTTGTTTAGTTCATTGACCAGCCGATGCGGCGTCGCTACGCAAACAACGCCTTCGATAAGTCCCGATTGTGTGTCACGCAATGTCACTGACACCACGTTATGGCCCAGGTTGCCCAACCGATACCTGCTCCTTTAATACTGGAAACTAGTTTTTATTAAACACGCATCGTAAGATACGAAAATTACGCTAAACGGTAATTAACAGCTTACTGTTTAAATTTTACTACTTTACAAAAACGAATATGTAAATGATAATAATCTGTTTTACATTTTTATCCGACTAAGGAAAAGGTTATGTTTTTCGCGCGCAACTTGTTTGTATGTTTAATTTTCATTACCTCCTATCTTACAAACACCTGAACAGATTTATATAGTTAAGGTGACGTCAGATACCTGTTTAGAGTCCAAGTGTTTTTAGATAAGTGACGTCACACTTAATCCAATATGGCACCCTCTAAAGGCAATTACGTCGTGTATGAAAACAAAAAATCTTTGAGGGGTACTACTGTGAGGGGTATCAAATGAAAATACTTAATTATTAAATATATTATGACATATTAGCTTTTATTCCCTACTTTACTTGAATTTGCTTGATAATTTATAAGCTTTTTTTAAAGTGCAATGTATATTCGCATAATTTGTTTTATAGGACCTACAACGGATGCATACAAAATATCACCAATTTAAAGAAAAATCACGTAACGATGACTAAACTCCGACCCTGACTAAATCAATACCCTTAACCTCTATTATAGATGTGAAATCATTTTGCGTTTTTAGCGTTTTAGTGAACGAAATTAACACTTGGCTGGTAGAAAGTGTGAACAACGTGCATAGGGTCTGAAGATTTTAGGAGAATGAAGATAAAGGCAGAAATATCTTAATAATTGCTTTTTTGACGACCCGCATGGCGGAGCGGTCACCATACCGGTCTGACACGCAGTGGGTTCCGGGTTCGATCCCCGGTCAGACTGAAATTTGAATGATGAATTTAGATTTCTGTTTTGGGTCTGGGTGTTTGTGTATTGGTCTTTGTGTGTGTCCATGGCACCCACGACTGTGTCTTGATTCCCTAATCCTACTGTGGGACTGTGAGTGTACAAAGCGTCTTTTTAGTATCGTATACAGGTACCTACTTTCTCAGATACATTTAATAAAAAACAATTAATTTGATATTTCATAAATAAATTTGATTTTTTTTGGATATCGTATATATTTTAATAGAATAACAAAACAATTTTCTCGGTTAATGTTATTACCCTTGAGTTAAACACGTGTTTCGGATCTTGAAATTAGAATTCTTTATGTCCCGTTTCACCAACAGCTCAAACTTTTAGAGAACCCCTAACAGTACTGTATTGTACTTACAGCAAAACTTCGGTTTTCATTAACATTTAAAAACCAAAAAGTTTCATGATATTTTAAGATTTCCTGAGCATTGCAAATAAATATTACTGTTAGAATAGTCTTGATTATTGATAAAAATTATTAATAACTTAGTATTAAAAATTATTATTATTCAGTATTTTTTCCAGGGTTTAAATGGAACAACCCTAAAAGCTAAATCCTTCCTGGATTTAAAAACGGTCACACCCGTATTTTCCAAAAAGTAGCTTCTTAATTGGTAAAAGAAACTTAAACCACTCATAGTACGCAAATAAACGCATACTAGGAATCTCATAGCAGTGGTAGTCCAAAATTCTACGTTAGAAACGGCCAATACATCATTATTATTTTTTTTCTAAATCTATTAGGGCTCCTACACGCTAGCGTTTTTCCAAGGCGTTCGATTAACATTTACACAGCCCAGGCGCCGCGTCAACGCCGCGTATACGCAACGCTATCATTATATACAATAGTGTCAATAATTTTTAAATGATTTTATAAATTATTGCCAAATATATTTTACTGGATAACATTTCCAAATTCAAATCAAATGTCATTTATTGAAAATAGATTGAACAAATATTTTAGCGCCAACTTCTATCATCGCTCGTAAGATGTTTCACTATGAAGAACAAGCGACGGAAGAAACTCCATGCGCTTGTATAATATTTGCATCTTTAAAAAAACAAAAATACATACGTTCACCTTGAAGTGCTTATAAATAATAATTAATTTATTACGGAGCTGGACTTACGTCACATCATGCGTATTTTTCTTTAATTAGTAATTTACATTGTAATAAGACCGCTTATATTTATAAGCACGGATTACGGATCGAACTTTACTACGTAAATATATCGTAATCGATGTAGTAAACTATGATTTGATTATATTTTTGGAACCAAATGATCCTCACAAAAAGCCTAAAATATTATCGAAATATATAGATCCCTGACGCGTCACTCATCCTCACAGTTGCCAGAATTTTATAATAAGATGTTAACACTGTTTCTAGCCTACGAATGTAAGCCTGGTTCACATTAAAGTTTTAACTTTTAAGCAGCAGATGTAAAGATCTTATCTGTATTCCATATTTCACTGCTTTCTCCGAGACATAAATGTGCTACATATAAAAAAAATCGCTCCACCATAAATCGTTGCGTGTCGCGCGTTTAATAGTTTTTTTTCTTTATTTTAGTAACGTAAAGGCAGCAATTTTACTTCTAATTATATGAAAAGTTCTTCTTAAGATTTTTTTAAAAGGTAGTAGTAGCAAACGAGCTTGCAGTCCATGTTGCAGTGGTCATTACCGGCATAGACATCTGTGGTCAACTTCATCTAGAACAGGTTCTATCAGAAACCGATCACAGGTGCGTTTCACGTCTAAGGACTAAGATAATGGCCTGATTATTATGTACGTCAGTTAACATCCACAACCTTTCACAGAAGCGGAGAACTGCTCCGCGGTACATATAGGTGTGGCGGTGGTACCTTCCTGGTCGAACCATACTGGTCATACTGTCGTTAAAAATCATCTAAAATGTCAAGATCTTTGTTCGTATATGAAAGCACTGCTGCTACCCGGATGTTTCCCTTAAACTAGAGATGCCGCAACCCTTTTTACATTCATAGCTGACACTAGGATTCCCAATGTTCTAAATATCGCAGACACAGCCTAAGATCAGCAGGTACGTAACCGCCCAGACCCAGAATAGAAATCTACATTTATCACTTAGGTATCTGCACGGCCGGGATCAAACCCGAGACTCTCCTTGTATGAAACTGTATAATGTAGTGATACATATGTAGTCACACTATCAAATGCCATTTAATTTTTGACCAATAGCAAAAACGCAAATTTTTACACAGTATGCTATTACAATACATACTTCAAATAGTGAAAGTGCTAACATTATAGAGGTATTATGATACTATTATGAAACTGTATTACTCCACTATATTGTATTAGAAACAGATGTAAACTAAAACATGTTACATAATATTTTTTGGAATGAGGTTCCTTAGAGTGGCTTGTGGTAAGAGTTCAATTTTATTTTTTATTTGTTGGAGTAGCAAACAAGCGTTCAGTCCACCTGCTGGTAAGTGGCAACTGCCGCCATGGACATTTGTAATCCAGCCCGTATAGGACTACAATCCTACCTGAGGTCAACCACAGATGCGTTGCTACCCCAGAAGACGAAGTTGGAATGCCCCTGATAAGTAGATTTCCAGAAGGCAACAGCACTCAACACTGCTGTTATTAGGAAGAAATATGTGTGGCGGTGGTGCTCCCAGAGTCGAACCACAAAAGGTTCTACTAGCTTCATTTTTATTTAGATATAGTAGTTACAGTATGTTAGTACCTCTTATGTAGGATTTTCTGAATAAGTTCTAATTACACAAATATTTGTATTGCAAGATAACTTTGCCGTAATTTTCAATGTTTGCAACAAATTAACAAAGTTCGATGATATGATTCCTTTCACTCTGACCTTATTTGGCTAGAAAATTAAATCATTTCAAACATTATTTGTATTCAAGTTATACTTCAAGGCCTTGTCTATCAAAACAGATGAAAGAGAATGTTTTACAATGAACGCTCCATTGATTCTTTTGTGGCATTGAGAGAAAAAAAGAGTTTTGATAGAAAGTTACTGTTTGTCTGTTGCCATAATTAAAAGCAAAGAATGAATGTTATTAGAGTATTACTAAGCAGAAATAGTGTTAAAAAGTATGGGTAAGAGTTAAATCGCAATAGTCCACTCAAACAACTAACACATATATATTATCACGAGGCAAAAAGACCAAAATGCCAAAGGGCTGTTCAGTATGTTAGACTGTTTGCCTTCCCAGTAAAAGTTAAAGCTCTAAAAATTTTCTAAAATAAAATTGGCCCAAGTTACTCCTTATAACATCAGCTACCTGTATGTGAAAGTCCCATGAATAGGGGTGCTACCATTTTGAAGATTATATACAACAAACAGACACAAAAACCTTAACAAATACCTTTTGCTACAAGTGTTGTATATACTTTCATATGCCTTTAGTCAACTGCTGTTATGTTGATGTTACAAACAAACACTTCAATATTATTTACTTCTGTACATGAATTCTCAAAAAGTTAAGCTGTTATAACATTGTATGTTTGTATCAAAAATTCAGTCACAATGTTTATATTTAACACTTAGATAATATTTCTGCACAAAATTAGCATGGAGCGGCTGATAACTCCTATCAATATAATTTATATATAAACAATGATATTCCAGGAATTCGCCATTTATTTAAATTACTACATAACCTTTGAATTTTTTATCATTCATTAATATACAAATGTGTATTATAATTTCAGTTGCCGACATATCAAACAGGCCTGTATACTAACTAATACTATAAAGCAATCATCTCAGTCTCCACAAGTGGCATCGGATCTGATTGGCTTCAAGTTGCAACCCTGTTCTATATGGAGTTATAGATGTCCATGAGCAGCAGTGACCACTTACCATCAGGTGGACTGCGTTGAGATAAATGGAATGCAAACATAGTTTCTACAGGATAATACTGTACACTTTATCTTTCGTTCTGTCGTGAGACATAGTATTCAATTGTTTTACGATAAAAACCATAAACATTCATCATACTCATCAAAATACTTTTATTCAAATAGATACTCAACAAGCTGAATGCTCACACCTGGCTACCAATTCAGCGTTTCGAAAAAATTCAGTCTACCTGTCATTAAATTATTACTACAGTGCATAGATTTACATAATTAACCCCAAATAGGATTTAAGCACTGCTTGAAAGATGTACACAGGCCTATTGAATGCCAAATTAGTACACCTCGTATTTTACTACTGCCTTGGGAGTAGTATATTTTATTTAGTAGCATATTTATTTATTTATTTAATACTATTAGAAATAAATTATGTCGACATGTCAATATTAAGCACATAGAGTCATATTGCTCGTTGTTATTAATAATTTAACTGAGTATTTTTTTTATATAATGGAGTAGCAAACGAGCATGCAGTCCACCTCATGGTAAGTGGTAACAGCCGCCCATGGACATTTGTGATCCACCCCAGATAAGACCAGAATCTCAACTGAAGTCGACCACAGATACGTTGCTATCCCTGAGGACTAAGTTTGAATGCCTCGTTAAGTTTATCTGCCTTACCACACCCTTCAAACTCTGGTTTGAAGGGTGTGGTAACAACCTCTGCTGTGTTCTGACACAGCAGTGCTTAACACTGTTGTTATTAGGCAGAAATAAGTGGCAATAAGGCTGTGGTGCCGCCGGAGTCGAACTACAAAGGGTTCTACAACCTTTAAGACATTATTTAGTTAGAGTAGCAGTTACTTTAGAACAAATATAAAAAATCACGACCTGTGTTCTATTTTATTAATGTTTATTGTAGTAAAATAAAATTAATTTTCATAGATCTATATCTCATTTGAACATTTTAGAGAATTAATTAATCAATTTGAGAACCAAGGGATACAAAATCAAACTGGAGAGAAAACCTAAGAGAAAATACATCAAAAAGATAATATATCTATTAAAAAGGAGTTTGTTTTTTTCTTTATTTAAATCATTCAATTCAATCAAATGAAAAGTTAGAATTGAGAGAGTTTAAAAATGAAATTTACAAAATCACTTTCACTATTATATTAATAAATGCATTATTTCAGTAATTTTAATTTCATAAATACGAGGCTGCTTAATAAATTTTTATAGTGTAATAATATATAAGGAGATGATTCTTATTCACTTTTTTTATATAACAGAAGTAGCAAACGAGCATGCATTCCACCTGATAGTAAGTGGCAAGTGCCACTTATCTGTAGTGGACACCAAATAAGATTAGAATCCTGCCTGGGCTCGTTCATAGATGCATCACTCCCCTGAAGACTAAGTTAGAAGCCTCAGATAAGTAATTCTACCTTACCACATCCCGTAAACCAGAAAACATCAGCACTTAATACTTAATACTGTTAGCAGACCAAGGTATAGCAGTAGTGCCTCTGGAGTCGAACCACACAAGGTTCTACCACTCTCATTACGTTTTAAAAACATATTTTTTGGGTGTTATTAGACAAAATGCTTGACTCACCTAAGGCGATCAACAACAGCTTGTCTCTTTGGTGGCAGGATCATCTCCTCCATAGGCTGCAGCATGTTGGGCGGGTGCTGGGCGGGCGAGGCGCTGGGCAGCAAGCCACCCGCGCCGCCGCCTCCCACCAGGTGCTCCACGGTGCCTGATCCCCTTCACCTGTGCTCCCTCATCCTTCAGTCCTTACCTAACAACTACTTATTCAAGTACTACTATGCAACCACGACAACACTCTGTGAATGTATGTGAAGTTCGTCCTGGACACCCTAAACACATTTCTCATATTGACACCGTTTTCAAGTCACTCAGTCACTGTAATACACGTAAGCACTTACGTTGGCGCTATATTAAAACATTTGAACACTTCTCGAGCTACAGAACATCAAAGTTTTACTCGTCGATTCGAAATACAACAAGTTTAAAACACTCCACAGTCAACTACAAAAATGTACAATGATGTTTATGGATTTTAATACCAACTATATAACACAATATTTGGGAAGTATGAAGGCTAGTTGTAAGTTGGATGCTACGACAAACACTATTTACTTATAGAACAATTTAAAACTATTCAGCCAAAATCAAATATCCTGATGCCGAACCGAAACATCAACTGAACTGGTGAGTGAGCCTGCCTGACTGACCGACTTGACTAGTTGACTGACGCATTATTTTGACGGCGACGCTTCCAGTGCTACCAGCATATAAGTTGTCGTTTAATTTAAATATTTAAAAATTCATTTAAAATAGTCCGCCTATTGTACCACAATTAATTTTTTGGTCAATAAAGGATAAATAAATAAATAAATAAAATAACATTTCAATTACAAAACCAAAATAACATTAAAGCCACAGTTTTATTTTCAGAAAATTACTTGCTTTAATGAACGGTAATAAATCGGAATTTATATGATAACTCGAGACAGAATCCTGGCAGCCTGAACTACAAGATAATTACTCATCAATTCATTTTCTAAAAAAGAAATTAAGATCCCTAAAATATAACATTTAGAATTATACGACCAGTATTAAATTTGTACAAGATGATTCAGACTAAGATTCCCTTACCCGATACCTGATGTCAAATTAAAACACTATAGTTTTGTAAATCATGTTTTTTTCTCAGTACTAAACACCCAAACCCACCTTTAAATGCAAATACCAGCGTTGATTATAATTTATCAAGATATGCTCGAATTTATAAATATTGAAGTAGGCCTGCCCCATTAGTCTTCGCAGAAGCTATGTCTTTAGGAGACCTGTTGCGCAGGGATGCAAACCCCTAGTGCAAATGAGTAGAATGTGTTATTATAAGGTGCAAATTATGCAACTTGATGGATCCGATAGTTGCTCCGGATCGGATCAGATACAATATTTCGGATCGAATTATTATGTTGTTGTCCAATGTCAACTTTATGTAATTGTCAATGTCAATCCGACACATTATTAATTCGTATCTTCTTGTGTGTAGATAGCTTATAATTATAAAATTCTAACAAATACTATAAAATATTACCGCTCACAGGAGATAAAAGTACGGAGTAACTTAGTGAATCCTAAAAATGTCCGCTTTGCGTGCTAGACTTGGCTTGTCTACAAGATACGCAAAAAGACTTCTATTCCAACCTCTTCACAGTTCGAAATATGTAAATGGAATTACGGTCACAATAAACCATGGTAATCTTAGCAATTACGGCATAAGAAAATAATTTGCGTATATATTTTGGCGTAGTAATCTATATGAACATATATATTATTTTCAGATAGAGCGGTATACAAATCGAACTATAGCACTGCATCTGATCAAAAGCCGGCGGAAACTTCGCATGGCAATGTGGAAAAAAAGGAGTTTCAAGCTGAAACACGAATGTTACTCGACATTGTGGCTAGATCGTTATATTCAGACAAAGAAGTGAGTTGCGTAATATTTCATTCATATAGGTACTTACTGTTTGTAATGGACCATAAAAAATATAATGTTACTTTCCACATTTTATATGCAAACACTACCTGAGCCTCACAGTAGCCCAAGTCTTATTGCCTGAATAATTAATATATTGCGTGAAATAAACAGACAGACATTCAAAAATCTTAATAATCGTGTCATGGTTTTAAGTATTGTATATACTTTCATTTAGTAAAAAGCATTTATTTTGACATTACAATCAGATACCTCAATATTTATTCTATCATTTAATAATAGAACCCTTCATGAATTCCACTGCAGTGCCACTGTAGCGATTACTAACTTATTACAACTGCATTTAGTGCTACTGTGTGTTATTAAAGTGGTCTCTTCCTTCTCAGGAGTTTTAGTTAGTACAAATCTCACATAATCCAATCTTTCCTCCAGAAATTCAGGTATTTCTAAATCATCAACTCTTTATAGGAAAACGGGTACTTTTGTTAGGAAAATATTTTAGTATTATTTAACATGCATTTCCAGGTATTTATCAGGGAGCTTATATCAAACGCAAGTGATGCTTTGGAGAAATTCCGTTACCTAAGTGTCAGTGCTGCTCCCGATTCTATCAAATTGGAGAATGTTGACAGAGCTTTGGAAATACGGCTGATAACAGACAAACAAAACAGGACACTTACAATTCAGGTAGATAAAAATTGTTTTTCAGTTTGTAAATTATTAAAATAATTGATTAATTGAAGATCTTCAAATGAATTCAGACATATTAACACATTTGTGATAGACCTCTAGGAACATATTCCTATTTGCAGTTGGTAATGTAAATGGGTAGCAGTTGCCACTTACTATCAGGTGGACTGCATGCACATTAGCAACTGTTATAAATAAAAAAGTTAGCTGCCTGTTCCCTACACGAACAAGACAGTTATACTTACCTTACTGTGATTTTCAGGACTCTGGTATAGGTATGACTAAGGAAGAATTGACAGAAAATTTAGGAACTATTGCTAGGTCTGGATCTAAGTCATTTATTGAGGAGATCAAGAAACAAGGCGCGGAGCAAGCTAGCTCGATCATTGGACAATTTGGTGTTGGTTTCTATTCTGCATTTATGGTGGCGGACAAACTTGAAGTTTACACAAGGAGCAGCAAAGCTGGATCACCTGGTTATAAGTGGAGCTCGGATGGGTATGTCATAAACGTGTTGCTCTGTAACTTTATTAATAACTTTTGGTACAAATTGTTGATGCGACTAGATTATATTATATGAAATATCCTACATAGAAACCTAGAATTAATTCTCACGTGAATGTCTTAATTCCTGGAAAATAATTGTAATTACTACGTCAAACAGTATTAGGTTACGTGCTAGCGACTGGAAGACACAGCAGAGGGCTATTTATAAAATGAAATGAAAAATAACTCAACAGTACGAAATATGAAAATGTATATAAAATTTCAATGCTAGTCATCATCGGCATGAGTAAATGCGTGGATATGTTTAGGCAATATGTATGCTACACATCCCAATATCGATTATATTTTTATACTGCTAAATTCTATTTCTAGATATTTATTGCATAAAAAATCCTCTGCTCTGCAATCCCTGCTGTGCACAGTGCGCCTTAGACAGGCACGACACCTAGCCTCATCTAAAATCCATTAAAGCATATGTATCTGATAGTGTGCGATAATAATTATGATGTTGATGTTTAAATCGACAACCCGCGTGGCGGAGCGGTTACCATACCGGTCTGACACGCAGTGGGTTCCGGGTTCAATCCCCGGTCAGACAGATAACTGAATTATGAATTTAGATTTCTGTCTGGGTGTTTGTGTATGCGTCTTTGTGTGTCCATGGTACCCACGACACAGGGAATCCTAGTGTAGGGCTGTGAGTGTAGAAAGCGTCTCAATAAATATATTTCAATAGTTACCCGTAATATATTTAATAGTGACTTTGCGTTTAAATATACATTAATTATCTATATTTGTTTCAGATCTGGAACATATGAAGTGCAAGAAATGGAAGATGTGCCTATTGGCACAAAAATAATTGTTCATCTTAAAACAGACTGCAGGGAGTTTGCTGATGATGACACTGTTAAAAGTATTGTATTTTTAAATGTATATTTTACTTCTCTGAGACATTTTTTTATTGTCGTTTTTAGCTCTGTTTATATTGTCTGCCATAGTATGCTTCTCACACCCTCTATATGGGTAAATGTGAAACTACCCTAAAATGATAAAATCTTTTGGTCTTGTCAATCATTACATCTAAATACGAGTGTTATAATTATTTATGGATTAATATTGCAAAATTCATGATATATTATAACTTTTATTACAGATATAATAAAGAAGTACAGTAATTTTATAGGAAGCCCTATATTCTTAAATAGTGAACAAGTCAACTCTATTAAGGTAAAAAATTATTTTCTTTTATGACATCATATTCCAAAAATATGTGTTACATTGTTTTTTTTTACTTACAGCCTTTGTGGCTTATGGAACCAAAAGAGGTTTCACATGAGGATCATACGGAGTTCTACAGATTTGTAAGCAACTCGTATGATAAACCAAGATTTACTTTACACTACAAAACTGATGTGCCACTGAGCATCAGGGCTATCCTTTATGTGCCAGAGGGAAAGCCAGGTCTCTTTGAGTTATCCCGTGATTCCGACGTGGGAGTGGCATTGTACTCTAGGAAAATATTAATTAAAAGCAAAGCTGAAAATATCTTACCTAAATGGTTGAGGTTTGTCAAAGGTAGGTAATGATATCACATAATATTAAATATTAATTTAGTTCTGTATTAGGTGCAGTTACAAACATAAACTTGTCTGATTTTTTTAAACAAACCTTATTATTAGCAAAAATAAAATAAAAATATATGTATTCACATAGTATAAATGTACAGCAAATATCACACGCTTAATAGTTATGTGCAATTTACCCTAATATAAAAATCTACATTAATATTAAGCCCATCAAGTTTTACATACTTACATGACATATGCTGACATATATTGACATCATGCATGCATGCATAGTGCATTAATAGTTATGTGCAAATTACCCTAATATAAAAATCTACATTCATATTAAGTCCATCAAGTTTTACATACTTACATGACATATGCTCACATATATTGACATCATGCATGCATGCATAGTGCATTGATATTTATGTGCAAATTACCCTAATATAAAAATCTACATTAATATTAAGTCCATCAAGTTTTACATACTTACATGACATATGCTGACATATATTGACATTAGTATTAAATTGTACTTTTATTTTTAAGGTGTTGTGGATTCAGAAGACATTCCATTAAATCTTAGTAGAGAGTTATTGCAAAACAGTGCCCTCATTGCGTAAGTATTACAACTGTATATGAAAGATTACTTGTAATATGATTTTATCAGTCGAGGAGCTAACTAAAACCAAATATACATTTTAATTAAATGAAATTATTTCAGAAAGTTACGTCATGTTCTCACCAACCGTTTTCTTAAGTTTATGGTTGATATGGCAAACAAAGACCCAGTTGGATATGATGCCTTTTACAAGGATTATTCTATATTTTTAAAGGAAGGCATTGTGACCGGTCAAAGTCCTTTGGAAAAGGTAATACTAGTGTTAAATATAATTAATACAAAGTATGCAGGTATGTTAAGGTGGTAGAACCCTTTGTGCATCGACACCGTGGGCATCAAGGGGTTAAGCATTACTGTTTAGTTTGCAGGGTGTGGTTAGGGAGACATACTTACTCGAGGCATTCCGACACAGTCCTTGAAAGTAGGTGGGGTTGATTACAGATGCCCGTGGGCATCAATAGCCTCTATCATTGGACAGCATGCTTGTTTCTTACTTGCATATCATAAAAAAAGGGCATTGCATGACATTTTTAAATCAAATTAAATTAACCAATTGGAGGTTAAGTCGGTAGTTTTTAGCCCTTTTTGAGGGTAGCTCATGTGTTCAAAAAGCAAATGCCCCAATGTTTAAAAAACATCATATTGCAGGAAGAAATAGCAAAACTATTACGTTTTGAGTCATCCAAGTTAGAAAGTGGAGTCAAAACTTCTCTGGCTGATTATAGCACCCGACAAAAAGAAGACCAAAGATCCATCTATTATTTGGCAGCACCCAGGTAATTTTGACAGTTTAAAATTTGTTTAGTTTAAGGTTATAAACGTGATGTTTTGGATGTAAACTGTGTAATTCAAAATAGTAAAAACCCAAATATATTAATAAATAATTGTGATGTAATTTTTTAGCCGTGAGTTGGCTCAAACGTCGCCGTATTATGAATCTCTCAAGAAGCGTAACGTCGAAGTGCTATTCTGCTATGAAATGTATGATGAGCTAGTATTGTTGGAATTAAAAGAATTTGGCGGGCGAGCGTTAATTTCAGTGGAAAATGACATGCAGAAAGATGCCAATGAAAGTACTGAAACAATAATTGGTAAGGTTTACACTCAGTCAACATTAACTTTGCTATATATTTATATTTCCGCCTCCATTATTAAAATGTAGGTAGAATTGGTAAGAAATTGTGTAAACAAGTATATTTTTATGTTTATTGAATGATAAATGAGCTATTTGTATTGTATTTTTACGTTTATAGAATGGTAGCATTAATTAAAAAAAATGTTACATAAAATTGCACATAGTCTGCATTTACTCTAGATATGACGAACTTCAGAAATTACACACCAACCTATTAAATCAAACGTGAATTTTTATATTTTAAATTACAAACATGGCTTAATGATATTCTGCCTATAAATTACCAGGAAGTGACGACTTGCAGCAGAATCAAGTGAATGATCTTATAACTTTCCTGAAGACAAACTTATCGGGAAAAGTATTTGAAGTGCGTACTACACAGAAGCTGGATTCTCATCCCTGCGTCATTGTGGTACCCGAGATGGCTGCTGCCAGACACTTCATCCGCACTCAAGCGCAGAGTTTAAGCGAGGAGAATAGATTTGCTTTGCTTAGACCACAACTTGAGATTAATGCTAAGTGAGTATTTCTTAGTTATGATGTATATTGATACATTTGTGACATCACTACTGGTAACATTGGCATAATGCAAAGGATCAATTTATTTTCAATCCTCTTTGAAATTGAATGATATTTTATAAACATGATCAACACATTTATTAAAATAATAAAAATTGATCAAAATGACTCGGGAACTAAAACCTAAAACGAAAGAATGTGCAGGAATAGTTCTAGCAGAAAGGTGGCTTTGCTAGTAGATACGTATATCATTATTTAGCTATATGAATGATTTTTGATTAAATTATATTTTTTTCAACAGGCATCCCATAATCAAGAAATTGCACAAACTGTTGTCTAGCGACAAGGAATTAGCAAATATGGTCGCCCAACAGTTATTCTCTAATGCAATGGTTACGGCGGGCTTGGTGATGGATCCCAGAAATTTGATTAATAATATTAATGACCTCTTGATAAGAGCTTTAGAGAAACATTAGTTATAGTCATTAATAAAGTTGTATTATTATAATTGTTTTTTTCTTTTAAGCATATAAAATACCTGGGTTTTCAAGAATATTTAAAAAGATTCTATAGTTTAAAGGTCCTATAGCCTAGTCTCTAGATTAATATAACAACAAATCAATGGACTCAATTCATAGAATATGTACATTTTATATAGTTCTAGAGATCCACCTCTAAATGATACAAAATTTTCCAAGAAGATAGTAACTATATTTGGCATGAAAAGCAATGAATCACTATAATCGTACAATGTATATTAATATATAAATATTTTTATTAAAATACGAACTACGTAACGAAAGCTATATACGTGATCTTATGTGGTCCTATCTATATATATAAAAATGAATGTTTGTCTGTATGTCATCGATGAACACAAAAACTACTGTACCGATTAATATGAAAATTGATGTACATATGAATTATACATCAATTTTACCACGGCGGTTTGTATAATATGATCATTGATGCCACTCGGCACACGGTGGCGC
>DWRA01001521.1:0-16729 GCA_018250295.1 Spathilepia clonius
TGATAGTTATTTTGGAAATATATTTCATGTACAGAATTGACCTCTCTACAGATTTATTATAAGTATAGAAGATAGATAGAAGCAGCATATGCTCATTTAGTCCACTTCAAGGTAAGCGGTCACTTTTGTCCAAGGGTACCTGTAACACCTCTACCACAAATATGACTGAAGTCCTGAGATTGGTCACAGATTCGTTACTTCTGAGGACTAAGTTGGAATGTTTAGGGTATCTCCCTTTTAACACACTCTAATACACAAATTAGCACTCTAATACACAAATCTTTTTTACTATTGCGGTCATAATAAATGTATGATAAGTTTTAATTTCTTACGGAAGAGATTTCACTGAATATTTAGTGTCTGTTTCACGCATTGCACAAGTGTTTCAACCGATTTGATATATTATTATTATACCTGGAAACTATTTTTATAACAGGTACTTCGTAGGAATCCGGATCCACTTAACCATCGACAACTACTTATTTAATTTGTAGTACGTGCTTACAGTGTATTGTTATTATATGTTAAAAAAATAAGATTATATGTTTGATAAAAAATAACTGGTTTTGTAAAGTTTATAGTTTCGTTTTTAATCTATACTCCACTACGCTGGGCAATCGTTGATTCGGATACTGCAAATACCATTTTGAAACTTACGGAGAACCCTCAATAATGACTAAATATATTTCATTATAATTCTTTTAATTATCATTTATTTTCGGATTACTAGAAGTCGAAAATTAAAGACGAAGTCAAGTGTCCCCAAAACTAGATTACATAGACTACAAATTGCTCTAAACAACAGCGTGACTGCCATATATTAATGTTAAATGCTGGATCCGCGTCCGCCCTCCAACTGAGAAAAGACCAGTACCAAAGTCGACACACTGCTCAAATGCGTACTATAAGAGTACCAGTTATGAGCTAACTTGTAACTAACCTAACCCTTCAGATTATAAATGTAAATATATATAAAGAAACACATATAATATGTACATGACACGTGAAATATGTCTGCATAGTTATTCACGTGATCGGTCGTCGATCTTTGCATGCACATTAAGCAAAGTGTCTCTCAACCTACATAATACGTCATCCATTACCGACTGGTGTTTTAGTGTTATTACATTACATATTCATTCCACTCCATTGTGGCTGCTCAACAATTCGTATTTGTTTGAATTTTGATACATTACAAGGGCCTTTTGCAATGCATCCGAGTTGAAACATTTATGCATGAGTGAAATGTTCTTAGACTATTGCCATTTTCAGTTTACTTACATATTCATAAGTGTAGTATCCGCGCGCATATTTTATTGCTTATAGACAGATTTGTCTCATAATCAGAGCTGTAACTAAACCTTGCGATAAGGTAAACGGCCCACCTAATGAAAAGTAGTCATTACGGCTTTGAAGAGAGTTCCTTTCGAGAGAGCGTTTTTCGGGAAAGCCCCAGAAGAAATTCGTTGCACAAAATGTAAAGCTGTAACAAGGCAAGGCAAACCCTCTGCGTAGAACCAAGCTTATCAACAGACAAAAGGTGAACTCATGAAGATCCTCCAAGTTCATAAATTATGACACGTGAATATCTCTTTATTATACGCCTGCGAAGTAAGCCATTAAAATATTTGTTTTTAACATATTTTCCATTGAGGTAGTGCTAGTAATATTTAGTGGTAGAATCCTTCGTGGTATGCTGAAGACCTCTTACACAATAAGTTATACCATATTACAGCAACGTGAGTGTGGCAGAGGTGCAACCTACCTGCGTAATTCAAATATGCATACAAGCAACTGTAAGATGTAGTAGCCACTCCTCTTTTAAAGCCATCTGGTCGCAGCCGTCGTACATTCCAAAGCTATAATTGTAATGACCGACCACAATGAAAACATGCTGAATACGATTCTGGTGTCGGCCACGTGGCAAGTGCCCGAGCGTGCTTCTCGCGATTACAATTATTAACAACTATTAGATCTTGCCTTCATTGTTCTCCCAATTTTGTAATCAGCTCAAAACTGTATGAAAACCTAGTGAGTTTCCATTTTCCAACTGATCTCTGTACCTTTAGGCAGCATGTACGTGTTTGCGCCGATATATGTCTATCAAGGTGATATACACAACTTAACGTGGTAGAACCTTTTGTGGTTCGACTCCGGCGGCACCACTGCCACACCTATTTCTCCCTAAGAGCAACAATGTTAAGCGCTGCTACATTCTGATTTGAAGGGTGGTAAGGTAGACTGAATTATCGCAGGGTTTTCCTACTTATTCTTCAGGGGTAGCTACGCATTTATGCTCGACATCAGGTAGGCGTCTAATCTTATCTAGGGTTGATCATAGACGTATATAAACAGCCTCGAAAGTGGAAAACTAATATTTTTGCATTACATTTTTTGCTATTCACGAGTCTACTTACTTTTCATTTTGGGGTGCAAATCCCTAACAATATAAGTAAATCCGCACATCAGCAACAGTTATGGGCTATATTCATAAAACCCTTTTCTACTCACAACAGGCCTCCTCAACAATAGATTCACCTTCCAATTTGCAAGTTAAAACGTGAATATTTTTAATCAGATTAGCTAAGTTTATCCGTTAGTGAACGCCAGTTTGAACCTTCATTAGGTCATTGACTTTGATAAAAAGTTTCTGCTTACTGGACCCCTTCATTTCGTTTATGAATTAATTATAATGTTGAAATAACTGTATATCGATAACATAGTGCAAATATCTGTCGGTTATACTATTTTCATTTTTGTGATAGTGATTAAAATTCATTATCTTCTTATGTTTTTATATCATGAAGTGGATAAGTTCGCTATTAATTATATTGTCACCAGGTGGAAGTGGCGTTAATTGTAATCAATCAAAAATATGTTCTATCCGTGTTCAGTCACACAAGGTAGACTAATAAAAATAATTAGTTATTCATGTAGGATATAATTTTTATAGACAGATTGCAATAGCACCACTGTCATAAAATAATATTAATATACGGAGCATTTATTGAATAATATGTGAATATTCCAGATCAAAATACATCAAAACCGAAATATTTTTATCAAAGTAGAATTTTTTTGCAAAATTTATTTGAACGTCAATAATCTACTACAATTTCGCAAGGTGTTTCGTTATGAAGAAGAAGCGTAGAAAGAAACTTAATAACACACCTTTTTTTAAATTTTCATATGGGTACAGTGTTATAACTAATAGAGCATGTGGAGCTGGAGCTGGAGCTACATCAGACCACACGTTATGTAACATTTTATCGGTCACATATACATTTAACACGGCTTTTGTTTAATGACCCGTTTAAACTTTCCTTCTCAAAATTGTTTTCAATTTCATCCAGCAATATTGAAACAAACGCAACTGTGTCGAATCTCACCAAGGAAATCCAATCATTCCCGACCTCCTATGATGACGTGGCCGGCTAAATTTACTATACACTTACTTATTGACACGTTCCAAAAATACACCAAACTCTTGGCAAAACTGAACGGGCGTTAACATCGCTATCAGCCGCATAATGCCCAACTTACATATACATAACCAACCGAGTAATATCTACGTGTATAGACGCTCGCGGTGCCCCGTCCACTATCTATGTAGATGAACTACTACGTCAGAATATTGTAGGTACATGTACCTAGCTATCATCGAATAGTATAAAGTTCTCGTAGTCGCTGGGTCGCGCGCCGCCGGCTTCAGCCACGAATTTTTTACGGTTGCATACGTATTAGAATATGCAGTTTCACGGAGGTCGTTACGTTGTTTCGAGTACTTTTGATGAACACAGACTCGCTATGAAAATTTTCGCTTGTTTCAAATGTTATTGGGCAATGATGTGTACTATACTCGATAGGCGTTTTATCTTTGTTGCGCAGATATGTTGTTTACCAAGTTGCAAAATAAAATTAATATAATTTGTTGTGAAAAAAATATTGGGATAAAAATGTACGACTACAAATTTTTCATAAAAAATACATAATAGTAAGCTTCTTATGTAGGAAAAATCTGATGGAGAGTAGACCCTTTGTGATTTCACTCCAGCGGAACCACCGCCACACTTCGTTTTACTTCATAACAGCAGTATTAAGCACTGCTGTTTTCTGATTTGAAGGGTGTGGTTAGGAAAACGTAAATATCTGGCCAGTGTAGCCATTTACCATTTGGTGGACTGCATGTTCGTTTGCTTGTTTCCGTCGTATAAAACACTCACAAACATGCTATTGAGCTTAGTCTGTTACGAAATTGAATTAAATATTATTCAAATTATTAATAGTAATTATATTAATTAAAATTTATGTGAATGAAATCATAAACATAGTTGAATTAATAGTTACACTCCAGTTACCTGTGACTTGCCGCCTCTGAACACCCTAAAGTCTGTCTGTATCACCTTGTAGATGCCGTAATATCCAATACTTTGTTTTGACTTAACAAAAGTTATATCGGGTATAGTACGCAACCTTATGGTAAAAAGTTACTTCTGTCTATGTACAAATAATGTAATTGACAATAATTTCGGACAAAATTCTAGCGCTTTGTAATAGGCTGACTGTGTACTTAAAAATTAGACTAGTATAAGGCAACCGCATTTGAAAAGGGACTCCCTTTTAGCCATACAACCATTTCATGGGAGACCACATCCAGGAGCGAATTAGCAATTATTTTGCGTTAAAAATTATATGCCATAACTGCCGTTTTCAGGAGATGACCAGAACAGCTGGCATATTATTGCCCAAAACAACGATATAAAACTTTTGTGTTCTTGTTTGAAAAATTTGTAGATAAAGATATATGCGAAATACGAAATTAGTCATAAGGGACAGTAACGGATCTACGATCAACATGAGGTACGAGTTTGCGTAGAGGTACGGATGGCAATGAGCGGGGTGACGAAGTTCTCCTTAACACGCCTCTCAAATCAGAATACAGCAGCGCTTAACACTTGTTAATAAGTAGAAATAAGTGCTTCGTTGGTGCCGCCGATGTCGAACAACAAAAATTACACGAAAAAGTCCAACTCAAAACAAAGATTAGTACAATCGATAGATTAAATTGCAAAAACTGTACCGTACCTTATTAGAACATTACGCACGTGAATCCGCATCTTACCGTGGTCTAATTTTAGATCAGTCATGATCGCACCAGAATGGAAAGTTTCATACACGGCGAGATCTGCTGAATCAATTAGTCAAGTTTAACGTTACGTATATAAATGTAGCACGCATATATTCTTCGAGTGTAACTACAAAAAGTCTACGCCAGCTCTGAATAATACTACGGTTAACGAGACTACACCCTTTGTCGCGCGCCGTACGTAAAACCTATAGGTAAATAAATATTTTATAATAGTATAGTATTTTTATTTAGCCAAATTAAACATGAGTCGTCAATAATAATATTCTAAGTGTGACAAAAACTCTGTAATCGTTGAATATCAATCTTTAAACTTTGGACTTTTAGGCGGTTTCAAAACTACCGGAAGATTACTTACCTATCTTACATTACCAATCCAGCAGTGTGGGCCAGTGTGCACGTCTCCCTTCTATAGTACAAATGACCAATACTTGGAGTTTGGAAAAAAGGCACAGTTACATAAAGACGTTCAGTCTTCTCCAAAGGTAGCATTTCTGACTTGCTGTTGTTGTTAGTGCTCTAAGATATATACATGGACTGGATGATCGTTTTGTGCTGTTACTAGTTATTTGACTACATGAACAGCCCACTGTATTCTAGGAATCAACCAGATTCGCAATTGAGATTAACATGTTGTTAGTTATAACAAAGCATTATCCAAAATAGATCGTCACAGCGCGCTCACAGGGCTGTTACATTGAAACCATCTGGTTCCCATCCTTTAATTGAATTCGCGGTGAAACAAGAGTGCATTCGTTTGACCGGCTGACCTTAACTCAGTAACTACACCGCGAGATCTGTTGTTATGGCTCTCGTGGCAATGACCCTTTAATTAGATGGACCACCAGTCAGTTTTAAATCTCTATAAAATCATTAATGACTAATGAAATCACTGTAATAATCGTCGTTTGGGGGTATAAATTATGTATTTTGCGTCGTAAAATTAATTATATCTTGCTTGACTCTCTTATTTGTATGTTCGAGCCGTATCGAATTGATTCTTCATCGACTGATCAGTTCATTGCTTCGAAAATTAATGGTACTGTTTAAAATATCGTTTAACTTTAGGCACGGGTCTTACAATTTGTAATATACTTCAAATATCACTTCGAAAGGTGAAGTAAAATATACAATCATTCCAGTGAATTAGATTCGGTGATGAATCGAATGACCATTTATTAAAATGTCCAGCCATCGGATAAACAAAGAAAAGTATAACATTAGTATTAATCGTCCACGACTAACGTGGTTACCACAAACGTCTTTCGGATTGGAACTGTTGCGGGCCATTGTGCTCTCCTTCGTCGTGCTTGTGTTGTATGGTGTAACGGTAAAGTACGCCATTTTTATGTGTTCTCCACGAGGAGGCACAAATGGCCGGTATAAGTCACAAAAGTAGGTGATGCATTTCTGATTTTGACTTTTGGATGATTATATTTAGAATTTTAGATCGTATTGCTAGCTTACACGATTATGACGTTTCATAATTTTCACTTTCATTGATAGTTTTGCCTAGAGTGTACTTTCTAGTTCACCCAAGGGTTCGTATTACTGGTTTATCTCACAAACAAACGATGTTTAAGCCTTAGGCCTTAGGCGGACGCGACCATTAGGTATAAATGCGAGCCTAGTAGCATATGTCACTGATTCTCAGTAAATTAAACGTAACTAACTCTATACAGAACAGTCGTTGCTGTTAGAGATGTGGTGCCATCCCCGAGATGAGGAGGTGCCTCATATGTAAGTCAGCCGGCATCCACACAAGTACTGTTACCATATTTGTTTTTTTTTGATGTGACGTTGACAATTGGGTATATCGTTTTTTTTAATTTTGATTGTACATAAAAAATATATTGTAAGATTAATAAATCACATAAGATTTTATATAAAGTGCCTATAGTAATGGTAAAAAAACGTGACACAATATTTTCGCACGTTCTAAAAGTATTAACAATCGTTTTAAATATATTATAGTACATATAATTTTTATACGTAGTTTTATTCACAGTGCCACTAAACCTTTACATATTTCGCAGTCGCTTACACGGCCATGCATTGGTGCTAATGTCTTTTCTGTTCATTGCATCACATCCTTTATTACTCTATAACTTGCTTCATATTTATATGAAAGTGGATATTACTTTATGCTCGGGAAAACAGATTGTGGACGTGTTATTAATTGTAGCTTTGATCACGTTAAAAACGAGATATTTGTTTAGTGACTCTGTGAATTTATTAGTGAGTTATTATTGATGTTTCAGCAGTACCACAGACATCTTTATAACAGTAATATTCGAAGAGAATAAAATATTGTAAGATACACATACTTAAATGGTACGATCTGTTTAGGGTAGTTTGGGGTTAATATAGATCATCTACTGTTTCTATAACATACAGTACATGGTTTTACATTTGCACATCGTGGGGAAGTATTCTTCCAGCTAAGCTTGTTGTCCCAATTGTCCCAAAAAAGGCTGGTGCTTACCCGACATCGCCCGAGATTTCAAAACAAGTTATGGAACTCAATTGATTATTAAGTAATATTATAACATATAACAAGTTGAAATAAATAGCTACAAAAAGAAACTATTAGAACGCTCGATTTCTTCAGAACTAAACCCATCGCCGCAAAAATTTTCATAATTTTATTTTTTAAAGGCCTAAATAAAATTTGTCGATAGATGGTAAAATAACAAAACGTAAAGATTCTCGGAATGAATGAAACCCTTTTGCAAATCTGGTATAATTAATTGCAAGCCAGCAATAAATAAATTATATACGTCATCGGCATTGTTTACAACGTTATTAATTCTTTGTTCGCAGACTGCGTCTATTTCGAGACGTCGTCGACGTCTCCGTACCAAATCCGGCGGATAGAGGAACTGAACAAGACGGCAACAGGCAACGTGGAAGCGAAGGTCATGTGCTTCTACAGGAGGCGGGACCTGCCCAATCCGCTCATACAATTAGCTGATAAGCATCAAAGTGAGTAAATGTTGCATGATGGTACGGTATAAACATTTTACTAAAAGGTGGACCTTCAGATTCAGAAGGTGGTAGTGCTGTTTGTGGCTCGACTGCTGCGGTAGAAAATCTGCCGAGTTTTGTTGATACACCGGCAAACATTATAATTGAAATGATTACAAACAATATAAGAATCCTATCTAGAGTCAATCATAAATGCTTTGCTGCCACCAATGACTAAGTTGGAAGTCTTGTAAATGTTAAAAAAAAATGAATTTTTCAGTGTGTAGAGACACAGACTGAAAAATTCATTTTTTTTTAAGGTAATCGTACTATTGTCTCCGAAATTTTCAACTGAGCCTAAGCGATGTTTTACCTGTAATCGAACCGCAAAGAATACTACCCTACCGCTTTTAAAATGTAACTTAAGAAATTTGTTATGTTATGGCGTGAAGTGCTACTTGTATTAGGTAGCTATAGTGATTCTGATATCTATAAAGACTCTTGTTATATTTGAACTTTGTTACAATATCATCGTCAGTCCGTAATAGACTAATGGTCGAAACTCGGCCTCTTAATCGGAGGTCCAAGGTTCGATTCCCAGACCCCTCTCATTAATCGAACTTTGTGGGTTGTCACTTGCTCGATGAAGACGAAGAAAACATCGTAGTGAAATCTAAACTGAAAAACTGCGATGTGTGTAGTTTACCAATACGCACGTTGCCCTATTCTTAAGGTATCTCACTCTAATCCGCATCCAGCAGTAAGACAGTAATGCGTAACAACGACCACAACATCAGAAGCATTGAAAGCCGACTTGTAACCTGAAATTCGCGCCCAAAGCCCGACGCCGAAGCGGCGGCGAGTGACGCTACGTCGGCGATCTCGATAACGCTCGCGCCTAGTATGGCGGGAGATACGATAACTAGATAGGCGTGTGTTTCAGGTGCACACCACTACTTAATCGTTGAATAATTATTACAACGTCCAATCCCACATAGACATATAAAGCATAATTTTTGTGACATCACGAACCGTTAATGTAATTGAAAGCATTACATGAGGCTCATATTGCTTGGCTTGAACCTTGTAGAGCAGGGCTCATATGATCTGTCCAGGGTAGGTAAAAGTAACTCCACAACTGCAATATAAATTGGTGGAGGTCACTTCATAACTATTGACGATATAACATTAATTGTACATGTCATTTAATTATTATTGATTACGTTAATCCAATATACACGATGGAGTGTAATCCCATTTGGCATTTTATTAATAGACAAACTGAACACATACAGCCTTGTGGTGAGTATTTTCAATATGTAGGAAATGTGTTGAGTTAATATTCTGCAATTGGCGGGTGCGTCACGCGGACCCATGTAGCTAAACGCGTGTTTGATTCTTTTCTATAAATAGACGATTATCCTATATTAAGAGTGGCCACGAGGAACTAATACTCGCCGTAGTTGTATGAAAACGTTCAGTGTTTTAATTGTATGTGTACATGTTACGTACTGTCCGTTATTCGGCTACGATTGTTATTTTTGGTTTTATTCTTTACATTTTAAACGCACTTTTAATACTAGTAATCGAGCTGTAGCCAGAAACTTGCATGTTATTAGTCAATGAAATTCTAAGCAAAACGAAAAAAACACGAAGAAACCATTTTTTTTATTATAGAAGTAGCAAACGAGTCCGTCTGATGGTAAGTGGCAAATGCTGCTCATGGACATCAACCTCAACCAAATCATCAATTAACCTCAGTTAAGATTAGAGTCCTAAGATCCTAAGAGAGTACCTAAAATCGGTCACCGCCACACTCTTTTCTGCCTTACAACAGGGCTTAGGGTCCTAAGGGCGTGGTAAGGTAGACGTTCTTATTCGAGGCGTTCCAACTTGGTCCTTAGAAGTAACAACGCATCTGTGGTCGACCTCAGGTAAGGCTCAATTCTGACTTGGGGTTGATTGCAGATGTCGATGGACAGCAGTGACCACTTCGATGAATTAAACAGCATGCACGTTTCCTACTTCTACGCGTAAAAAAAATCAAACATGATGCAGTCAAAGATCGTTGTATTGCACGTAATTACCGTCATCATCCAATTTGTCGGTTACAGTTTTCAGGATAGTGTATGTGAAATAAGTAATTGAACAACAGTAGGTTTACATCCGCACCCGTCTCGTGTCGCCCTTGCAAATTGTGACAATGGCTAATTGTATGCTGCCATAGTGGCGTAGTACGCTTGAATGTAACCGTTATACAGGGGTCCGGTCCGGTCTTTCATAACTGATATTTATATAAATAAAAGAATTGAATTGTCTGTTTCCGAAATATCTGCGATTTCTAAGTATAACACATATCGCGTACAGCGTGTCTTAGAGTTCTAAGAAAAACTTGACACCCTAGACAGGACTGTTAGTGACTTTTGAAGGTTGTAGAACCCTATGTGATTCGACTCCAGTGCCACCACCAACTTTTTCTGCCTAATAGCAGCAGTGTTAAGCGCTGCTATCTTCTGGTTTGAAGGGTGAGGTAAGGAAGATTTATGCGAGGCATTCCAACTTAGTTCTCAGAGGTAGCAACGCATCTGTTGTCGACTTTAAGTCTTATCTGGAGTGGATTACAAATGTCCATGGGCGGCAGATGCTACTTACTATTTTATGTGGACTGCATACTTATTTGTTACTCCATCATAAAAAAGTGATAAGTCAAGGAATACAAAATTTTTGGTAACTATCGTATGATTCAGGAGTTAAAGACGTTGGTACAATTAGAAATAATCAATACGCGCTGCGTCAAAGTTTTCGACAAACTTTTGATGCCACGTTTCATGAACTGATACACTTTTTGCGTTTAAAAATAACCCTAAAATACATTTATATTTTTCATACTAGTAGGTAATAGTAGTAGTGTTTTCAATGTAACGTAATCATAATCTTTATTTATGCAATTTTTGGTTTGCAATACATTGGGTTACGTAGAAATGTTCAATATCAAACCAAAATTGAAAATGCCCATTAACTCATTCTAAATGAAAGGCAAGCATTTTCTTGTAGCCGTATAAATTAAGTATAAAAATTACTGGTGTAAAATAATTATAATAAATTGCAACATAGTTTACGTCAAGAAAGTTTATGTATAAACACGTCTTATGACCTGTTTTACACATTGATTACCAAACAATCGATAGTAACTTACTATACTGGCTCGCAATGCATTGGGTTTCAGATTTGATACCCGGAAAGACCTTTAAATATGATCTTACGAAAATCTTTTATAAAATGTGAAATAATAATTAATATTCATATACCAATAATGTCAACATTGTCGCAGAAATAGAAGTTTACATAACTGTAGTTCGCGTACAAAGTCGCGAGCAGAAGCTTTTTCATTACATAGTCGTCGCCGTAAGCCGCTGAGACTGTAGGCGCTATTCACGTGAAAGTTATACATAAGTAGATCGCCTTTTACATAGGTAGTATTCAACACTTAACTTGCCAGTTAACAAAGGTAAGCATAATTATACACGTTCGTAGTTCGCGGAGGCCATTACCTCATTTCCAAGAACGTACAACTTTGACTACAGCTAGACAATTGTGTCGACGCTTAGGTACTATGAAATTGATCAAGATAAACATCGAACTCGTAAACTCACGTGAACTCGATCCAACGTCTCAACGTGGCTATAAAGGCGAGGTGGGGTCACGCGAACACGCAAATGCGACGATGCCCGACGATAAGTGCGACTACCAGCTTTGCTTTTAGGGTTCTGTGCCTAAAGGGTGAAAACGGGACTCTGCTACTAAGCCTCCGCTGTCTGTCGGATTGTCGTAGGGCCTTGTCTCTTAAACCGTAATAGACACTTGTAATTTTTACACGACTTCGACGACGAAAAGGTTATCTATTCGTCGCGTATATTTTTTACGCAATGTGTATATTTTTTACGCAAAAATGATAATAAGGGGATCCATGTGTGGCCAAATAAGCAACATTTTTTCTTATTTTTTTTTATTGTTTAACCTGACGAAAAGGCAGACGGACTACCAAATGGAAAGCAGTTACCGTCACCTATGGACATTTGCAACATCCGAGGAGTCGCCAATGCTTCGCCAGATTTGAAAGAGAACTCTTTAGTAGAGTCGACCGTTTATCGTTTTATTTATTGAACCGTAATAGATAAATTCTCCTTATATATGAACTTCCGTAACTGCTGTAATAAGAACAGAAAATTAAAAAAAAAAGTCGCTTGTACGGAACCTTACGCATGTTTTACGTGTGTAGGCTGTTTTGCATACGAAGCGAGATCATCTTAGTCCTCAGGAGTGGCAACGCATCCGTGGTCGACCTCAGATAGAATCGCTATTCTGTATGGAGTTGATTACAGAGGACTATGGGCGACAGTGACCACTTAATTTCAAGTAGACATCATGCCCGTTTGATACTTCAATCTTATTAAAAAATGCGTGCAGATCACCTAATGGTTACGCTACTGTCGGCCACGAACATCTATAATTAATCCCAAATAGCATTATAGGCACGACGCTATCCCTGAAGACTATGTTGGAAGGCTATAACTGTATCTCTTTTACGACATACGTAAAAGAAGAACATATAACAACACGGCTCTTATTAGATAGAAATAATTGTGGCAGTAGTGCTTCCCATGTCGAACCATGGAGGGTTTTACCTTTAAACCCACTTTGCATAGACCTTGGCCACCATCTTTCCGTTAACGTGGAATGTTCGAGATCGCGAAATATTTTATTGCATCACAGTATCACACCACGAACCACGGTTTGAACTCTCGAAGGTTGTACATGCATACTGTTACGTTCTAATATTAGAGTGACTGTTAACTTTAGGTCTGCACATTCATTTTATGTTATAACTATACGAAATTGTTTGCGTTCACTGTATTAATTATTTTAGGTACTACTGTACAAAGTATGGAAGAAGTGTTCGTGTTTCGATTGCGGCGACACTACGGGCGCTTTGATTCCTAACTCATAGCAGCGAGTAACCTGCTGTGTTTTAGCTTAAACTGTGTTATAAGGCTGTGTAACTTCTACATACTCTCTACTACTCTACTACTCTACATATAATCGTTGAAATTGTCCAATTATTTACAGGAGCATCAGCAAATTGTAGATTAAACAAATGCGGAACTCCTGTCTTATTTCAAACTAGCTGCAGTTTTTTTTAATATAGACAATTTATCATCTTATGCGTTGCATGCTCCTTTGCTGCTTTTATTTAAAATGTTTGCTGCGGACGGCACTTTCCAATTAATATCAAGTCGATTAGTATACTTCTTTATTATTTCTATTAATAACCAAGTAACTCATGAGGTTTGAAGTATGTACTCTATATGGTGCTCTGTTAAAGTAACATCTAGATAGTCTATAAGTACGGAACAAACTCTTCCAATTGTACAATGCTAAGGGTTTTTGTACAATTGCAAAAATCACCAATAAAATGTTCGTCCATCAATCGACACGATTAGCTGCAACCCTTTTATGTTGCATTGGGTTCCCTTGAACTGGGAAAGGAAAGAGTACTGTTAATAAAGGCACATGTAATTTAGCCGTTGCCTAACTTTATATATCGTTTAATTTCTACACAATCCGCGGGGCTATTCGCACTTTTTGCGACAGAACGGTTGTCGTTTACACTTTACCACATTAACTAGCAATAGGGCTATAAGCGCTTCGTTAAATATTTTATTGATGCTAATTATACCATATTTCATCCGCGTACCCATCGACATGGCGTATCGAGGCGCTTTATGCGGACACGGGACAGCTGTTCGTCGAAGGTGTGTCCATTTGACATTGAAATAATTAAACGCAGCTGTCGTTTTCGATGCTCAAATATAAACTTTGGTAAACAACCTTCCATACAAAACGTACGTGACATACAGGAGAAGTTCCATATAAATATACTAGTATGTGGTAATTACGAATTGCTGGTATTCCTTACCACGTGTTGTAGTGAGACATTTATATTTATGTGTCCCTACTTGTATTTTTAACTGGCCGAACTAGAATTCCCATTGGATTCAAAAGAACAATCCTACACAGTCCAGGTCTACATGTTTACTTGCCACTGAAATATTTGCCTCCGCCGGGAATCGAATACAATCCATAACGCAACAGCATGAATAATATCAGGGTTGTACATGCATACCTCGATCACTCACTGATGGTTTAACTAGCGGATAATGCTAAATGCATGCATGTGGACATGTTAAATGCATTAAACCAGTACATTAACTTATCTAGAAGATAAATAAAATTAATAAAGCAAATTTAATTATAACTTGATAATTAACATCACAGACCAACTTTTCCCAACTACTTATTACTGGGCTCTTCATGATTAAGCGCCGGATTTGAAAGCGCCAGGTTGCGCACACTCGCCCGGCATCGAGCTGGCGACTTTAATCAATTCTAATTAAAACCGAAACATTCATCCCATCGACTTTCATTAGACGACCCTCTGGTTGAATAGCGTTATTTACACGAAACTTCGTAGACGCGAAACCTGCATGATTACGCGATTCCTTTCCGCGGGTTCCGTTTCGTTCGTTTGTGGTTTGTGTTCGTGTATTTGGTCATTTGCTATGCTATGCTATGTTATGCTATATGCTGTTTAGCATATTTCTAGCTGACGATGTTCTAGGTAACTCTGTCGTTTACATATACATATACGTTGTGTTTAAATTTACATGTAATAATGATCACCCATACTTTATTCGATTCCCAAAAGATCACTGCCAAATCTATGCTTTAGCATCGATGCTATGTGTGTGTTAATTATCCTCCGTTAATTATCCTAGCATCGTCGTATGGCATGGGCGTAATGCAGTAAATCCAGATCAAAATAGAAAAAGTGTTTTTTTTTTTTCATAATGTTATGTTTACCGTGTGGTAACTTTCAGAGCACAAATCCGATTTTTGCCGCCTATACGTTAATTATGTCATTGATTAAGCATTTTACAAACATTTATCAATTTACTTGAAAATGTTAAAGGAACGTTGATATATAGGTTAAAATTATAATTATATTCAGTTACAAACTTAATTATAATGTTGTTACGTTGACAAAGTCGAGCGCGAGTCTTGAACCGGTTTTTTTTAAACTGATGTGAATTTTGATAGTCACCCAATAAGCAATGAATAGTACGATGAATTGAATCAATTTTTGCTTATAATCGTTATAATGATTACTGACTCGCGTGAACTATAGTTTTATTTATTACGCTTATAAAATATGCAAAATAGACATTAGATTATTGTTTTACGCGTATATTTGGGTATAAGGCGGTTGATAATATGTGGTTGCAAAGCGGGTAGTCTGAATACATCAAGTCTTGAATCGCACACGTTTGGGCTAGGTTTGCAATTCCAGTCAACAAGTCCATCATCGCAAATATATTTTAGTAGTAATAGTTTGTATTGATTTGATGCACTAGTCAATAACAATCAGACAACCAGAAAAAGACGTCGATTTTGAGCATATATCGCTGTATCTTACAATAAACAAATGTGCATAAATAGGTAGTCCTTCAAAGTAGTACACTTTGACTGCAATTTCAATTGAAATGCTTATGACACTTTTAAAATAAATATATAGAAGGTATAACAATACGAGATAAAAGGAAGACATTATTAAGCAAATTATATTTAAATAATACAATGTAATATATATGACGTGTTGAATACAATGAGGAAAAATGTGTTCCATTTTAGTCCTATCAACTTGCTCGCTAAACGCTAAGATAAATAACAGGTTAGCTAAAATTAAACTTGCCAATTACAATGCTCATGATTATACGAACAGAAGAAGATGTCTTCTACTTTAAATTCTAAGAACATTTTCAATTTAACTAAAATTCTGTAACACGGAAGAAATAATATAGTTTTATGTAGTGTGTAGTAATAAAGTAAAAAATAATATAGTTTTATGTAGTGTGTAGTAGTGTAGTAGTAGTAGTAGTATGTTTTGTAATGTGTTTGTGACAGAGTAGATTTTTGAGACGTGGCAAAATTTCGGTTTCGTGGTATTTTGAGTTTAGCTATCGTACAAATATAAAGATATATATAGTTTTTCGGTAATACGAAGTAATTTATATCGACTAATTAAATGTACATCCCGATGAAATCCTTCAATTTGTCAACAAGACAAATTGAAGGATTTCATCGAACAACGACACACATTTTATCATGTATTTCTTTAAAGTTGTTTTTTAATAATATAAGTAAGGGTTGCGGTTCCACTGTGGTACCGCAGCGCCACCAACGCAACCACCACAGCGCCTATTCAAATTTCATTCAAATAGTGTATAATTAATAACGTTTCGGTATACATATTACTTACAGAAATGTTACTCTTTAGGGAAAACAAAGAAGCATTGTTTTCCCTAAAGAGTAACATTTCTGTAGAGTAGCTTCAAATAAAACTACAGCTGTATTTGGAAATATAGACAAAATCATATCCTTTGAAGTTTAAAAGGAATAGTATTTTTAATAACAGCAATATACCTTTTTTTTTTTTTGTCGAGGGGGAAACCTTCAAAAGGTACCCAGTGCCGTGGGAGCGGCACGGGTTATGTGGGA
>DWRA01001522.1:0-16718 GCA_018250295.1 Spathilepia clonius
AAGTTTATCTCCCTTACCACACCCTTCAAACCAGAACACAGCAGCGCTTAACGCTGCTGTTATTAGGCAGAAATAAGCGTGACGGCGGTACCACCGGAGTCGAACTACAAAGGGTTTTACCACCTTCAACCTTGTTCTAGTATTAAAGATAGATGGCGTTAACTGCACTCTCTACAGACAGATATTCGGTGGTGCTGAATTCTCAATATGCGAGTTCGAGTCGCACTTGGCAATTTTTTTACATAATGATTTCGTTAATACTTTGTTTATCTATATACGTGTCACACATTATTTATATATTATGTGGTTTACTTTTATGCCACTCATGAAATAAACAGTATGGTTTGTTACTAAATGTTAAAGACGTAAAAATGTAGCAAGTACCTACATTTCTATGCAAAATAAACAAAACGTATTCTTACGTGGCATAAAGTTGGTAACATGGACGAAAGGAAACCAATAAAACAACCACAAGCCATTCCACACGTAAACAAAAGGAGAATTGATTATAAATAAAATCCTTTAGAATTCGAATCGGACCAAAGCGCTAATTTGTTCGAGGAACAAATCTGAAAGTCAGCCGGTACAGTATTTATCCCCTTTTCTAAACCGACAAACACGCTCGGCCCGAAGGCCGAAGCGTTACATCCACGTGTGTACGTCCTTTGGGAAAAACATAAATCGAACGTTAAAATGTGTTCATTTTTATTTTGAAAAAGAAATGTTAGCAGTAACGTGACTTGATAGTTAATTTTTGCACTCTACGCTCTTAAATGTATAAGCTGGGAAATTATTACTACTCTTTCCTTGCCTTCTTTATTATTATTATTTCCTTACTCTTAATCTTTTCATGTCTAACTACATTTATAAAATAACAATTTCACATATTACAACTACTTATAGATTTTGATGATATTGTGGTATCGTCGTCAAGCCGTTACTGTCTCACTGCTGGGTATGGACGCTCACTCTCAAAGTCAGAGGGAGGAGTTTAGGTTTTTTTTAAGAACCATCAGGCATGTAGGTTTCCTCAACGACGTTTCCTAATAGTTTCCTTCGATTTTAGCAAATGATAATTAATTCCTAATACGCTCTAAACTTCAAAAATCAGACGTGCTTTATGGGATGTCAAACTTGGAAATTGAATGGTCGAGTTTCTAACTTCTAGGCCATCACTACTATTATTTAGTTAAATGTCAAAATAAAGTCAACATAAAAATTAAATTAAAAAATAAAAATGAAACGGACAGTGCCAACACCTCAAAGTTGGCGCCAGAACCAAATTACCGGAGCAACGAGAACGCTTACCCGTCTCCTTTCAAATTTGATTGTGGCTAACATAACGCCCATGAACTCTATAATGAAACGTCTGGTATAAAAACAAAACTATGGGCATATATGATTAGGTCGATACACGAGTAAGGTAGAACCACTAAACAAACAACCATTATAATAATGCAACGTCATTGTGTTCGAAATCACTTATTGTGGGAGTGACTTGCAGTCACAAGTGCCTTATGCTGCGCCTAGACCGTGTTCGTACGAGACCCCCCGTCTTAGCATTGCGTAATGTACGATTTGATTGTTTAAAAGCAAACAGTCTTTACGTGGACATTAGAGAAATTCATATCAAATTAATTTATTGACAAGTTACACAGAAAAGAAATTTTCAGACACAACTTACAAGATTTTATATAAGAAACCATGGCAACATGCTTGGTTGAATCTTATTGGAATATTACACGCGGTACTAAAAATTAAAAATTTCAATTACATTCCAAAACCCGTAAAACAAATAAAGTCGTTCGTGTGTTCAACACCTAAAAACCTCTGTCAAGGATTGGATTCAAAACACACATCTTAAACTTATTTTAATATTTGCAAAGATTTCGAGTAGGTAAATATTAGCATTGATACGTTATGCAATGACGTAGAACAGGCAATTTTGTTATAACAAATTAAATGTATTGAAATTAAAGTTAAATTTAACTTCGGAAATATTTATCACATGTCTACTTGTATGTTAGTTGCCCCAATTTATAGCACCTATGAAGACACGGTCTACAGACGTCCAAATATAAATAAAGTGTTTCCTTGAAATGGAAGACTAGCCCAATAATAAAACCATTGCCACGTCTACAATAAGACAATAAGTTTAGTATAACATTCATAAGGCCAGTGTCACATTCAAAAGTAAAATAGAAAAAACATTTGTCGGTCGTGTGTTCGACACCCACAAACATCGACGGACGGTTCAAATGAGGCGCGGCGTCATCTCGGGTTGCAGCGCGTTGGCGCCGGCCGACACATTCGAGAAGTTAGCACACCCATTGAAGGGCGACAAAAAAACAACAATAGGCACACCAAAAGCTCTGGGCCGCGCTCCGCTCCAATGTGTAACAAGCGAGCGTAACGAACGAGTTGAAACGATTGCTTAAACTAAACGATTTGTTGCGTTAGGTCGTTTCACAAAAAGTACAACATTATTGCCGTATAAATCTAACCAAAGCGAGTGATTTCTAAATACTAAAAACACTAAAACGGTTACTAAAGAAACGCGTATAGTGTTTAGGTAGCATGTATTTAATTGGTCAATCAAATGGGTCTAAAATTTAGACGTGCATAAATCATTAAGCGAAATCACTGTCTTAATTAGACCGAGAGATGTCAACGGAGGCGAAGCGACGTGCCGGAATAAATCAGGATTTAAATTGCTTTCCGCAACGACACTCCCACCGTCGACTGGGCGTTAATAGCGCGTGCAACCGAAATCTTAGACGCATGTTTGGGAATCATTTTTTCTCTTTGAAATCGTATATCGTCTATGCCAGCCCCCTTACGAATAAAAAATGAACATGGCGCGGTTTCAGTCCCCGATTCTCTCGATTAGAGTACTAATTGGGTTATTCTTTGGATGATACATTTAGGTTAACCGAACGAAGTACCCTTCAGTTAAACTTACTATTCTAAAGTAGGCTGACTATTTTAACATTTTGCAGCTAAAATATACTTAGATTAATAATTTTAGTAATATCTTAAAATGTCTTATATGAAATAAATAATGTCACATATGAAGATCAGACTTCACAAAAATCGACAATCTCTTTAAAAAATAACATGAAACCAACAACATCAAACGATTCCAATTTAATTATCCCGATCACTAGCTCCGCCCATTCGAAATCGAACGCTCGTAAATCAACAATAATAACGCTGAGCTCTCCACTTTATTGGCCAAACAAATCTTTATAAACACAATTACATGGTCGTTAACGAACAATTAAATATACCAAATGGAGTTTTGGAGGAGCCAGGGTCAATCCAAATGATATTTATAAAATATAAACGTTAGCTTTAGTTCCTTTTATACAATTTGGCAACTATAAAAAACCTTCCGGCACTGCGAAACGCAGGTAGAGAAATGATTCAAGGAAAGGGCAATAATATGCAAATATAATTCTTTCCTATTTAGAATCGGAAAGTCTATAAAATAATACTGCAATCAACCTGTCAATGTGTAAAAATAAAAAGAATCAGTCACACAAAATGTCTTAGTTCAGATTATCTTATAAAATTTCTTGTATCTTGCTGACTAATAATTGTGTTGTTTTCAGGTAAGCGATTTATTAAGACAATCCTAAATATCTATGTCTGGCTACCTGTGGCACATGAAATTCTTTTAGAAAACGTTACAGTTGAGTCACACAAAAAAATCTTATCAGATATCATGTTATCTTACTTTGTAATACGAGAAAGGCATTTTGTTACTGAGCCGCTAAGGTGATCCCAAGCGAAAAAAATTGCATACAACTTTTATCTTAAATAGATAAACAGAAAATTGTTTGTCCGGTTTTGTAGAGGTTTAGAATAACATAACTGTCAAGATAAAACCACTTTGAAACTATCCTACTAATGCGAAAATGTAATATTAACTCAAGGTTTCACAAAATGGATGAAACAAATTATTTTATTATTGCTCCAATAAAAGTTACAAAACAACTTTTGTTTAAACTCACGATCACAGCGATCAAAAGAAAAAAAAGATTTATTACGTGAAAACAGACAAATTTAAAGAAGTTATAACAACAAACAATGCAATTCAACCTATCACGAAGAAAAAGTGTAAGTGCCTATAAAATGTAATGAATGAAGTTAAGTGTTTATGAGATAAACACACAAAATATACTGTTACTTTATGTTACTTTGTCGATGTTTCAAGAAAATAATGTCAGGAACGTCCCATTAAATTCTTAATTATGATGATATTACCTAAAGAACACGCGAAATATTTAGATCAATCGATGAGTATTTCGTTAACACCAGAAAGATATTAAAATTTTACGGAAACGGACCCGAGCGACACCGCGGGCGGTCTTTAGTCAATTAATAAATATCAAAACTCTTTAGATAGGAAGCAATGATGACACATTTAAGTATCTCATTTCTAAGAGTTACAAGGTGGACGTAGTAAAAAAAATGTCGTACAGACCCACACACAGAGATATTTCCACAAATCGATAATTCTATCAGCGTGCGAGGCAAATACGAAAATAAGCATAAGCATCAAAGTGTTTTTTAGTGGAGAAACGACAAATGTCAAGCAGAAAGGCCCAGTAGCAAACACGTGTTACATATTGTCTGACAATATTTACTGTTGCTTTATTAGCTGGCGGGGCGGATAGAAAATGAAAACGACCATCATTTCGAATTTCAAAGCAGATGTTATGCACAACGGACGCAACGATGGACTAATTGGAGACAAATCTATTAAATTTAAATATGTACACATGAACTGTATGTTCAAATAAATATATCCACTAAAATTCACATTTTTCCACATTTACGTTTTATAGTTGACTAGCTTTCCCCGTGTTTTCATCCATAGAGCATACATTTCTTAACTTAACCCATACGTTGCATATAATTTATTAAAAAACAACACCATCTATGGAGTGTTGATATAAACCAATTTTATCAATATTGCACTATTAGGTTACTATATATTTTACTACAAGATTTTCTTCATTTTAAAATGCACTAGTCCGTCGCAGGATGTGGTTCATTAATCTTGTGAGATAAGTTTATTTCAAGTAAACAAGTTAAAGTAAAATGCGTTAGCGGTTTTTTACGACTTTACTCGAATTTTATATTTGTCGACACTATACTTGTTTCGTCAATGTGTTGCGCTTACTTACAATTAACGTAATTTTTCATAGATTTAAGATAAAAAAAGCACGCCAACGAAAAATGAAATATTGAATGATATTACAAAAATCGTTATTTTGATATTGACCTAAATTTAATGATTCGATATAAACAGAGACGAATTCGACTTACTCTGGACGCCGTAGGCAAATAATTAACGTCTCTCTATTAGACATATAATAAAGTTTCTCAGACAAAAACAAACGATCGCCCAGAGACAAATCTTAAACAATTCTCATTAACTTCATTTAACAACTATTCACAGACCTACGAAAGGATGACTATAAAATTCAAATCCAATTGCGTCGACCCTTGATTTACAACGAATCAATAAAAGAGAAGGCTATCATTACCCTTTTTATAGCATTAAATAAAAGTAATGTACTGGCCATCTAAAGCGATAGCTGATCGACATTAAGTTGGGAACCTAATTTAATTTAACTCACGATTTATCTAAATTTGTACAACTTAAATGATTTGCAGAAACATTTTCATAATAATTCACTTCTAAATGGGATAAATCGACGCATCAAAATTAGCGACGTCTGGCTACGCTGGCGTACTTATATGACGTCTATATATCAACTGCGACTCGAAACTGCATGAGCACAATAGTTGAATGGAAAAAAGGGCTGAGAGATGGCTCGTAAAATAAAACAAGAGTGTACGTCCGGAGATATGTCAAGATAGCATGCGGCGGGGGGCGCGGGCCCGGCGCCGGACGAACTCCGAGACCCAATTAGAGACACACCTTTTGGACATGTGCTCTCGCTTGGCGCTAACTAACTCCTAAAAACCCGAGGATGAGGGACCACTAACATCCGTTACCGTTTATCACTTTTTTCTTCACGGGACGGAACGTAGTGCAAATCGTATACGTCAAATTCCGTTTTTGCAATACTTGGCGTTTTTACACGAGCATATATGATACGTCTAGACGTTTTAGGGGTTCCTGGAATTTCATATTTATTTACGATTCTGCTGACAAATCTACCCTCTAAGACTACAATACAAAGTCAAGTGTGAAACGAAATAATTATAATAAATAATGGCCAAATGTAATGTATGACTAGCATTAAGAATCTCGAATTAAACTGAAAATATTTTTGGGTAAATAAGTAGGTAGATACTCACTCATGTCACTCACACAGGGCCGGATTCACTACATAAATATGCAAAAAATAACCTATAGTATTCAAAATATACGACAATTTATTACATTTTATAATCACACAATTTACTCTTAAAATACATTAAAATCGATCGTGAGCTGTAATACTCTATAAATATTTTATACACCATAATATTGATACACATCAAATTATATTTCTTGACATGTATACATATAGAATTCTACTATACTAAATATGTATGTATAATGTAATACCCTACGTAAAGAGGTAAACCCTAGGGTTAATACGAAATAGAAAAAAATGCCTAATTAAAGTTTTCCAATGCTGTTGTAACATTTCGCTTACCGCTATACGAACTAATAGTTTTTTTTGCTTGTACATAATTATAACAACCTCAGAGCAAATAAATAATTTGTTCCAGTCATATCAAGATTAAGATATGTGTAATTTAAAATATCGACAGGCACCACTGTTTAGTACCAAGTAGAGAAAGCTGCACAAATAGGAAGACCTATCAGACTAGAGTACGCCAGTGGTACTCAACCTGCTGCCTTTGAATAAATAATAAGATATAGCAAACATTATACGCACATCAATTTTACAATATCTTTGTTGATTATTAAACGCCAATTCTTTCTAATTCTATCGGATTACACTCCGGATATGCGAATAAGAGAAATGTAGTTAAAATTAAAAAAAACGAAAGGCTTTTCTTAATAAATAGTTTTTACCGTGTTTTTACTTCACATCACATGATCTATCACTTTCATACTTTTGAAGTGACATGAAAGATAACATTGGTAAACTCGGTATAAATAATTATCAAAAATTTCAATACTACAAACTTAAATGTAAAGAGACAAATTCTTTTCGCACATTTAATTAATAGCCATCAGGAGCTGGTAGAATCAGGATAGTTCGATTGGGAAGGTATCGCCGCTATAACAATTTCGAACGTAAAGCAGTTCCAGCAGTTCTTCAGAAGGGTGAGAATGCTGGCTGGCAACAATCGTTGTGTCTAGGAGTGTCAAGGCATCTGCGATCGACTACAGGTAGAACCTATTCCAAATGGTGTTGGTCTCATACGGAAGTGATCATTTACCATCACGTGGCCTGCAAGCTCGTTTACTACTCCAACGATACAAAAAAATCATAGATCTATAAAATCATTTCATTGTTTATAGGTTGCTATGGTCATATTAATGTTATTAAACTTATCAATTGATCAATGTATCGTTGGAACCTCTAATCACATTCTGGTACTTCAACTCCTAGAAAATGTGAGTTTCTTCTTACCTTTGTTTTGACAAGTTTCGCATTCTCCTTGCACATCTTCGCCAATGCATGGTACTCTCCTCTTGCGGCACAAAGGATCCATTGCTTCTGTTTGGAGTCTAAGGGATCTGCTTCTCCTTTGTGGTCTAACTGTGGAAGAAAGTGGATAGTGTATCGCCCGTACCAGTCTTTCATTTTTGTTGGTGCTAACCCCTATATTATTATGTTGAACGTTATTAATGCCTACTTGTTTGTCTTTAAATTTCGATAAGCCCTGGCAAGTTTGGCAAAAGGAAAACTCCCGCTGGACTAGGTGGTCATGCCCGTGGAGCGGCTGTGTTCCAACAGTCTCAGTTCGGAGCTCGTTTATGTACAAGATGTTGAGAAAACTTCCATAGCGTGATTCAGAATGCAGTGGCACCATGTCTTGATTATTTGCGAGAAGTCACCACAGCATATTTAGTTATATATATTCAATCCGTGTATAATATCACATAATTAACACTTGATATAAAATTTGAAATACAAATGTATTAATAATTAAGCTGTACAGAAGCTACAGCTGTTATATTCACATTACTTCAACTTTAGAGGGCTTTTACTGTAATATCCATGAACATAAGGTCGTAAAACTAGAGATTAGTTTTATTTTATGGGAAAGGTACAACATCTATTGATTGTCGGTTTTAAATCTCATTACTTATTTCCGATTTGCTATAAAATGTAAGAATACTTACCGACACTCTATCTTCTTCGTCGACATTCTGTGAACAAACAATTTTAATTGCAGTATAAAACACAAATGGGGAAAAAAATCAAGGACATTCTTCTTATTGTTCCTCATATCTTATTTCAAGACCGCTTTACATGTTTTATATCTTTTGTATTCTCTGTGGTCCTTTGCTCTTTACCTCACGACGTCCGTAACGTTCAATTAGATTCACCGCGGAATTTAAACGAGTAATAAAAGCGAATAACCGAATTTAAATGCATAAAATACTTATGCCATACTCACAACCATTCATAACGGTCACTTTATTAAATAAACTACATCATCGCATTCAACATTTGAAAACAAAAGATTAGGATTATAAATAAAGACGATATTTACATACATAATAAATATCTTAAAGACACATATAAATTAATCGGAACCTAATATTTCAAAATTAATAAATGAGTACTTATATTGTGAAAATAATATTTTGAATTAATGGTCAATAAATTCGAATTCTCCCGTCTTCAGGCTTGCCTTGCGATTGGAGTTGTGCACGGAGAGTAATAAGAGATTCAATATGTGACGTGTAATTAAGAGCCGTATGGTATGGTAAAATAAAGTTTAATTTACAACGATGATTGAATGGAGTTACGTGTTATTCGGTCGGCGTGGCCGGCGTGCGTTGCCCAGCATGACCACTTTACCACCTGTCGTTACATATTTATGTCTACACTATTGGCCTCACTGTTAGGGACTTCGATATTGACAAGATAACATCCTTAATGTGATGTGTTTGATTTAATAATAAGATTAAGTTTGTTCGTTGCCGGTTTTTAGTTTCTGCGGTAACGACAATTAACCATTCATCGAGAAAACAATTAATTTCAATTCGTTTAATACACGTTCATGGTTTTAAGCGAATATATTATTAAATATCATTCAATTATTATAACATCAATGGACTTAAAATAAATTATTTAAATTATATTTCCTTGTGTTTTAGCAGTATTTTTGAGAATAAGGAACAAAAAGTATACCTAATTAAGATATGAGACACCAGTTCTATAATGAACCTTATTAGGGAATTGGGTTAGTGTTAAAGCGAATAGGTTTAATAAACGCGACCTGATTTAGCCCACGTAACAATGGTGCTCAGGCATCGTGTTCGCAGCTAGTTAATCCGAGCTTGAGTGTACTGTAATCTGCAATATGAATGAAGATCACAAACAGTTTAAAGCCTATTGTGACAGACATTGGCAGGTTACAACATAATGAAAGTTCTGTACGAGTTAGACACGAATGCTTTCAACGTCTATAAATGTTAACAGAACATAAACGAATCACTATGCAATACTCAAACGACGGTATTTGATGGCGCAAAAAAGCGTGAACAGCTAACAGAACCTCGAACTAATCTTGATATATACCTTATAAAATCCAGTTAAATTAACGTAAAGCAAATATAATGATCGCGGAAATAAGTGAGCCAAGTAGAGATATACTTGGAAACGGAGAAAAAAATCTAATGAAAAGTATATTACAAAGAAACGGAACGTAGAAATTTGCACTGTAAACAATACAACTTTTTTCCTGAAGTGTCAATTAAGCGGTGAAAAGTGATTCATTGCGCGAGTGTTAGCTCACGAAACTGTGGATAGCGGTACTAGAGAAAAATAAACATGAAGTTGTTGTTGCTATAGTGATATCTACACTTAATTTGTACAATTATTATGTCTGAGCACAGTTGGATACAATTTTTGTACACCTTTGAAATAAATTGGTTAGATTTTTAAATAAAGAACTCCTGTTTATTTTTATAATTTAGACAATCAGTCATGACTAGGTGATTAAATTTTGCTCTTTAAGTTAATAGGTACAACAAACTAATAACGAATGCAATGGACCTTATCGACTTGAATAAGTGCACTTAATTCTACAATAAAGGGCATTTGAAAGGCGAAGGTGACGATACCGATGCGGAATTTGATCGATGTCTCAGTTGGTCCGGGGTATTTTCGAAAGACAAAGACAAAGTTAAAATTAAGGAGAAAAAGAATGTTGAATATATTGAAAGGAGGTATGATCGGCAGTGTGTCGCCGTAGGGCCCCTTGCCCCATCGTGCGTGCCTCGCTCCGGGACGCCAAACGCATCGGGGTGTTCGCGCAGCCACATTATGGTGGCGACGGCACGACATTACGATCGATACACATCATACCATACCAACGTATCGTACTTATTTTAATAGATACTGCCAATACCAAGTATATGTTTGCCAAAAGACGCTTGGTAGAGGAATTGACAGACATCCATATTGTCTTAGGTTAATATCTAATAAGTCCTTGATTAAAAAGCTATTACATGATCTAATTTTGAAGTTGCCGATAGGCTAAAATACGTAATTTCTTTATATATATTATACCCCATATATTATACCCCATTTTTACTTTTATATTATAAAAGTACCAAATTCTTAACTCGATAATACAAACATTTATTTTAGTGTGTATTATACTGAAATTTTAAATAAAAATAGTAAAGATAGAATATATAGAGAACACAATCACATTAGAATATTAATATCAAAACGCGAAACACATGCACTGATGGTTCATGGTTAGTACCAATGACATTATGCATGACGCATTTACAAGATAACAAGTAACATATTTACATTAGTAACACTAATCACTAAAGCACAAACACAGCACTAAAATATCATACAACAACATCTATAACAAGATGGATTATCAGTCTGAAGAACCTTTAGCAAATGCACAACAAAGATAAGATATTATCACGAGAACGGAGCCTGCGACAGTTTTTGTTCTATACTCGGGACGGGTGATCCCAATACAAAGATTGCTATTTCATAAAGCAACACCATTATTCATGTACAGTTTTTCGTGTAAGACAACGATATCGTTTTTCTATTAAGAAACGTGTAATGATCGATGCGAACATTCAATTGTTTCGCCCTCACAACGCGTATTATGCGCTGTCTTACTTTTATCTTTAGATAGCTGGCAGCTAATTTACCCGTTGTTCCTATTTTCCATCACTTCGACAAGGCTCGTTAATTGTAGCATCCGCGTTGTTGATGGCTGCAAGTGATTCTCAGGCAAGAATAGCAGAGAGAGAACAATGAAATCGGTCATATTTTCCTGCCAACTCGCAACGGACCGTGATAGCTTATCTCCTGGATCGTGCATATCAACTACGTTGCATTTATTCAAATTGAAGATGACGTATACTTAAAACGAAGCTCATTTTCGCCAACTTCATGAAGGATTTATGATCGCTTGTTTGATAATTAAACAATAGACGTTGTTGCGAAAAGACGTTACCCCTTAAGTGATTGTTTACACGACCATAAATCATTACTCAACACGTATGCGTTATTAGATGCAATTTGTTGTGAATGCTTGTAAGCAGATTTATTTCAAGCCATCAAACTGACGACAAGGACCTTTGAACTGTTAATGATATAGGCTGCGTTAAAATTAAACACAAGATGGGACAGCAACAGTAATAAAACCTGTGCTGAGTGCTAAGCCACTAAAAACGAATTGAAGTTTCAAGTTAGCACTTAGGAGAAGCTGTAAAACCATTTGATTAAACCATTCTATACTATTCCACGTAAACAAGGACAATTCAAGTCTAAACTTCGAAAAACATGACAGGTAAATTTATTAACATATCTGACTGAAAATTAAAAGTAAGAAGGTAGGATGAATTAATAATCGAACGAGACCAAAACAACGACATGGTCGTCGCGACGCACGAATGACCTTTTTTTAGAGCTTTAATGGCGCACGTGCGCTTTTGAGTCACACGACAATAATTGTCGAGGGACAATCGACCGCAAGTCACGAAAAGGTGTTCAATACGTTATGCTCTATGAATAATGATACTAATATTGACTTTAAACTGTTTTAAATCCATCGTATCTCGTATTGCATACCATCCTGAGGAAAACATCCTTGAAATATAACATAATTTTAGAACAAATGTCAATGTAACGGCCGTTTTCGCTACAACAAAATATGTATAGCCAATCTCGTTCACGTAAAATTACGACATTATATTTTATACTGGTAGAAGATTGTGAGACTCGCTTTTGTAATCGGCTCTCATCCGAAGGAAGCGGATAAAAAACTTAACGTTTAAGCTCCTCGAACTTAAAGTATCCCTTTTATAGCGCAGCGGTGAAATAGCTGCACTTTCATAAAATCTTTGTAGATTAATTTTTTGAAAGTATTTCAATTGACGAGCGGAAGCGAATGTCGACGGTCTATTTCAGTGTTGATTTATGCGCCAGGATCTCGCCCGAGCGGGTGGCAATGTGGCATATTAGTGAGAAACGGTTTGTTGGTTTATAATTTATTAGCTTCCGCGTCGCCCGTGAGTGAACTTCCATATTACAGAACTCATGTCAATCTAGTTTGAAAGCATGTAAGTGCTGCACTAATTGTTGATGTGACGCCGTTAATTATTTATATTGATTTATCGTAGTTCTGATTCGTAAATGACATTGGCAGGCAGAGTAACTAACCAGACCAATTGGCATATGGAAAATAGATGAGGGTTTGATAATGCTTAATGCTGTCGTATATTACGTAACACGCAGTTTGATATATAAAATTTCGGCGTTGATACATGTTAACGGCTACGAGAATGCCTTTAGAGCGAGGTTAATGAGAGCTTTCGTCCTTTTAATAGGGAACATTGTGGCGTACGTGGTATAAAGCAATTGTAAAGTCCATTAGGTGCGCGGAGGCGTACGCGACGCGACCTAATATTTGTCATTAGAAGCTTTTGTTGTTCGCGTTGTAAGCTACCCTCGCAGGGGGTGTCCCGTTCGTATGAGCCAAAATTATTTATTATATAAAATTTCATACCCACAACGAGCGTCCCTCTTCGGTTATTTTTGGAATGTGCCCTTCGGGTATAGTGATGTGTTGCTCATTTAGTTTAACGGAGGCAAACATTATTATTAGCTTTATTTTTTTTAATTAATCGTATTGCAATGCGCGCACCTTTCGGAGAATAGATGTTTTACAAGCTGTATGTATTAGCAATTTACTTTCCCTCTCGATACACTGGCGCGATCACGAGAAATTATTATCGATAATAATCAGATTGGACGTCATTTTGACCGCCAAAGGGTCATGACGAAGGTTTTACAATTCAATTAGCCGCGCCAGGTGTCGACGGGTAGGAAACTTTTACCCGAACCTCGACATAATATTTTAATATTCAAAGAGTTTTATTAGAGCAGATAACGATATTCATAGTTAAATTTTAGTTATTATCAATTACCTTTTCATTCTTATAAAGGTTAATGTTGATGTTTAGTAACAGTAAATGGTATATTTCTCTATACGTAGTTCAGATAATGAAATATTGAACTACGATTTTACCGTGCGATAATGATTGCATGCGACATAACTAGCTTTTATTATGGAAATACTGGCACAGTCGATAAAGTATTCTGTATTCAAATATCTCTAACCAGATATGATGAGTTATAACTCCTATAGCTGCATAGTATTTTTTCTGACTAGCAATTCTAAAAATAGCGGCATAGCTACGCTTTAAGCAAATACCAGAAAAGTCAATAAAATACGCTGCGGTTAGACCCCAGACGCATAAAACTAGAGTCGTGTCGCACTCAATTTTTTCGAAAGGAAATAAGACGAACGTTTTTGTATGACCATAAAAATAGTAAGTAATTAAAAATTTTAAGAGCCATACTAAAACAATGCTGCAAAAAAGTCGCATGATAATTTGCGACGCTATAGGCGCTTTTCTGTTATAAATTAAAATTAAAATTATCCATTTATCACATACCTACACATATTATCTGTGCCGCGCGTTGTCAATGGTCACACCTGCACTCCGTTAATATAAAATATTAATTCAACTTTTAAAGTTCTGTAGTAAAATGGCAACTTACGGAACGTTTACAATGTTACAACGTGTAAACGGATAGGACATGTCCGTCTTTACATTTTAAAGATTTTACTCAGAGGCTACTGACAGACACTACATAAAGATGTAAAATAATAGCTTATAGAAATAATTTAAAAAAACAACACCCGACTCGAGTTCACGTATTACGTTTTAAATTTATTAACTGCAAAAGTAACTTTATTTTTCACAATGTCTTTGAAAAATAATATGATGTACTAAGTTACTTTTGCTTCTGCTAAAATAAATATCAATTCCTTCATAATATTATTGTTAATACACTATGGGAATCCTCCCGGTTCGTGGTTCGACGTGCACTTGGCCGCTTGGTTATATTAACCTTTTATTAAAATATAAATATAATATTTGCAAAATTATTTATGAATTTATGATGACAATCCAAAATGCGGTATTAAAATTACAAACAGTAATAAATTATAGGAATATTTACCTATATATTACCTATAATGATTATCTAATGCTCATATATATATATTAGATAATATCATTAGATAATCATTTCATTTTATACACAGGTATGCTGATATAATTTCGAAAATAAAATATTTTAAATTATATGATATTGATCGCTAACATTAAACTTAGTGTGTAACGAACCTAACGTAGGACGAACGAAGGTGTGCATGAAACGATGTACATTTTTTCGTCCTAAAATAATGTTGATATCAGAAAGGAATCAGTCCTTTCGTATCGGGCATCGCGTGCGAATTTAAACTGCAAATACTCGAACGAAAATTTCAGCCCACACGGACACTTAACCTCTATCAATAAAATTCATCGTGAAATTGTTTGCTTGACAAAAACACATACAAAAAACACCTACACAAAGTACTGGTAGTTAAGCTGTTAAACCAACAATTAACTGTTAGCACAAGTGCTTTTATCACATTGTTAAGGGACCCTTAAGGGTCACGTTTTGACAGCTGGCGACAAACAGGTGTTTCTCCTTGCAAGTGGCGCGGACCCCAAAATTTTTATAATTACCCACCCATTCAAGGTAATAATTACCTAAGTAAATACTATACACAGCGCTAACAAGACTCGCAATTAAAACGCGATTAGCCTCGATTCGTCATGTAACATTTTTATACGAAACACAATGTGCGTGTATCGTGTAGTGAGATTCTCACTTTTTATAGATGTTAAACGGGCCCTCGTTTGTACATAGCTATAGTGGGTTTACGACTTTGAAGGTCAAATAAAAAATGTTACTTCGGTTTGACAATTCATTAGTGAAATAATTGCGGTAAATACTATAGACTTTCATAAAATAAAAAAAAAACAAATGCAGTCCACCTGAAGATAAATAGCCACTGACGCCCATTGACATCTGTAATCAACTTCAAATAATGTAAGCCCTATCTAAGGTCTGCCATTGACGCCTTGCTACACCTGAGGCCTAAGTTAGAACGCCTACACCTGAGGCATAAGTTGGAACACCTACACCTGAGGCCTAAGTTGGAACTCCCTAGATAAGTATGTTTACCTTATAAGACAAATTATTTTCCTGTTATTTATTCAACATTCAGCAACAAAGCCTATCATGAATCAAATAATTTATTGTAAAACATAAACTGCTTAAAAATATTTAACTGCAAAGGAGAAACTAAGCTATAAAGTAGAACTTACATATTGTAATATGTTTCATGGGCTAACTGCTTTGGTATTTTTTTCTATAATTGTCACTTAATAAAATATAGTCTGACCCCACAATTGAGACAAATCCAATGATACCTCATATGTCAAAAACCGTCAAGCAATTTGGTTTGTATAGCAAACCAAAGAATAAAACATACATACACTCAAAAAACATTTTCCTCCTGGCGTCCGATAAAGACTTAGATACAGTCTTGTATCTTGAAAGCATGTGATTTATAATAATAAATAAATGTTACAGACATTTTTAAAACTTATTTCACTTCCACTTTTATTAAACCTTCAAAATAGTCACAAAAATTAATTTATTGGTTAATTACTTCCACTTTCCACACTTACTATTGCAAGCTGTCTTATGGATATTCAGAAATATTTTGGACAATTGGTTATGTGGGGCACAAATCCATTGATTTCCTCAGCGTTCACATTTGAGTAGATATTGTAACTTTTTTTTAAAGCACGCACAAATATAAGTTGAAGTTAGGTACTAACCTACACAACAAAAAATTAACAGTAACTATACTGTTAATTTTTTTTGTCACACACAGGCCATTAAAAGTTGTGTAAAAATACACTAGTACAGTCCGTACAGCTATGTACTGAGAACACTGAGTAAATCTGAGTAAAGAAGTGTAGCTACTACACTTCTTTACTCAGATAATGATTCAATAGGCTGCACCTACCATTGACACACAGCAAATAGAGTATAAAAAAGACGCTTTCTACACTTACAGCCCCA